>JAPDVR010000025.1:30255638-30358138 GCA_026230005.1 Gila orcuttii
GCCTCTGTGCTCGCGTTGGCCAGTGGAAAAGCGGCCAGTGGGTGAAAATGGCAGGAAGACGACTGTACATTCGCGAGATGGACGTATGCGCATTAGGCTACTCTTTGTTCTGTGTTTTCTTTCTAAACAGTTAGGCTATGTTTAGGTGGTATTTTTCTTGTTTTCATCACGCAATCATATTTTTGATGCGGTGGTGACGCGTTCACGTAACAACATAGGCCTAATATAAGGGTTGGCGGCGGCGCTGCCGATAAAACACCTAAAAGCTGTCACAAAGAACCGGCAAAAGCAATGATTATGAATATGTCAAATATAGCAAGGAGACATTTTAACTGTTTATTAATGAAGATGAAGTTGACGTTGCTGACTCGTGATCTTCGCAGTAGTGAATGCGCCAGAGAGAAATGCACATAAGCAGAGAGCAGTCTGTTTTCTTTCGTTTTGAATTGTTCTGTTTACAAGTAGACATTTCAATATAGATATATTTTTCAGGTCTGTGAAGTAGGCTACATTATACGCTGAGTTTCGGTTAATTTATGAGACGCGCTCCAGTTCACGCGCCTCCGTGTCGTGATTAGCCTATCTATTGTCTGCTATATTTACTTCTTATTTATTAAATCCAGGCAACTGGTTGATGAAACATTGATTAAAATTAAGATACAATTAGTTCAAATCGAAATTCACTTTAAAGAAAGGCTTTGTGTCTTCTGTTTGAGGTCTCTGTGAAAGTTTTAAAACAGTCCTTTAGTGCCGCTTGAGAGCGGTCGCGTCCGTAACGGAGAACTGTCACGTCCTTGGGAGTGGTGATGGCGCAGTGGATAAGACACATGCCTTTGGTGTGAGAGACCCGTGTTCGAATTCACTGTGAAACACCAATGTGTCCCTGAGCAAGACACTTAACCCCTAGTTGCTCCAGAGGCGTGCGACCTCTGACATATATAGCAATTGTAAGTCGATTTGGATAAAAGCGTCAGCTAAATGAATAAATCTAAATGTCCTTACATTAGCTGCGTCCGAAATCGCGTACTACGTGAGTAGGTACTACATTTAAATTAGAACGTACTTCTCGACCGTTAAAAAAGTACGTTCTATATAGTATGAATACGGGTAGTATGAATGGAGTCTGGACGTACTACATGCGCCATGTTGGTATTGTCACGTGACGTGTACTATCACATCAGCGAGAAAATTTAAAGAGCCTCTTCCACTGACTGCACCAACTTCGAGCAGTGTGTTTAGTTCTGCTTTCCGCTATCGTCTGCGTTTTTACATCGTTCGAGCTTACAATTCAGAGGAGTTGTCGGTCAGCTGCTCGCAGATGATGCCTTCGTCGAGAGCTTTTGAGTAATTTCTCAAATAACTTAAGTATCATCATTTATTTACGTTAGCTAATAAATGTTACCTCCGGAAAAAAAAAAAAAACACACGCACACATATCTGTGAACACAGATGTTGATTTTTGGTCATTTAGTTGTGATATTACTATCATTCATGATGGTAATATCACAAGCTGTGTGTGTGTGTGTGTGTGTGTGTATACACACACACACACACACACACACACACACACACACACACACTCACTCACTGAGGGTCACCATGGTGGACAGTAGGATAACACACTGCGATCAGATACAACACACATACATGTGTATATATGAAGACGTTAGATGTGAACGCTTCTGTGCCATCAGAAATCTTCTAAAATGAGCATTTTTATCAAGCTTGTGTATTTAGGTTCAGTAATTTCACTGTAATAGCAATTAATAGGTAATTTTAATTGACATTAAATTGAAATAAATGAACACAGACATACAAGCTTGATAAAGTTATCATTCTAGAAGAAAATTTCAGGTGGCACTTAAAGGCTTTTGAATCTGAAGTCTTAATTTATATATATATATATATATATGCACAGATAAATACACAAATACATCAATATACATACATATATTTATAAATAAGCCAACACAGGAAACAAGTGTCTTGTTGATTCAAATTGTATTCTAAAATTAACTATATACATGTTTACAGACTGTGAGCCCTACAACCTATCCTGCCACCTCAATGCTGCTGTGCCAGTTCTTCATCTATATTTTGAAGATGGAGCTGACCTCCACCCCTGTCTCCGGCTCTCACGCCAGTCCATCCAGTCCCTGATTGCTGCAGTGAACCTGATTGTTAATCCAGTTAAACTGGTGCTGGTATTCTAGCTACATATCACATATTTGAGCTTAATTTTTTTTTTTTTTACAAATTATTTACTTTACATCCAAGTCCTCATATTGTACACATACTTTGAAAGAAACAGATTTTGAATTATTGTAAAGTGATGTCCTACTGTACAAATGAGATTGCTAGTATGAAAGTCCCTTCAGTTATTTTAGAAACCTGTGAAAAGTTACTTTACTGAAGCTGCTGAAGTTCATTTTCTTTTCTCAAGATGACACTATAATACAAATGTTTTAAAACTTTTCTTTTTGGTGGTGCTTTAAGATCTATTATACTACTTTGTGCCAAAGTTGTGATTTTGTTTTAAGCTTTGTATTCTGTATCCATTTAAAGGTTAAATAATACACACACACAAAAAAAGCAAATACATTTTAAAGGTGTCCGGAGTGTGTGGGTATTTCTCTACATTGCAGCACTCATTTAGAAAACATTTTTCAGATATACAAATTGCTTGTTCCAAAAAAACATCTGGAATCTGCCACAAAATAAGTGCACACACAACACACTTTAAAAATATTAATTACTCAATGCCACATATTAAACACTTTACAATTGACAATCTAGCTATTGTAAATCCCTGGGAATTAAGTGCTTTGTAATAAATCATGATTACTTACTAACAAATAAATGGAAAAGTGTGTGTAACATTTGTTTTCTTTATTAATATTTTTTAGCAATTATTTCTAAAAGCTGAAGGGATCTTTCCTCTCTCTCTTTTGTCTCCCTTTCTCTCTCTCTCTCTTTTTCTCAGGCCTCATGCTCTCGTCACTCTCCTTCTTTTCTTTCTTTCCAGTCTATAAGAACACGGGTGTGTTCATCAGCCCCTGCAAAATCAACACAGAATTTAACATTAGTGATGAACCATGATCATTCTATATTATTTATATTAATGTTACAATATAAATGGACGAGTTGAGGTAACACTTGTTAACAGTAGCTTGCTATGTAGCCAACAAATATTACATAATATCAACACTGGTAAAGGAGAAATAAAATCTTTGTAAAATGAAAAAAATAAAGTTTTGTAACTATCTCATTAAACTGCGAAACAACGAACGTCGTTGTTTAAAGAAAACAGTGTTAGCTAGCTAAAAGGCATTAACTTAGCTCGTTCTGTTCGGTAATAATAATAATGATAAAATTGTCATTTTGCAGCCAGTTCACAAAATTGTACCCTTCATTTACATTATTTAAACTTTTAACAAGTCAATTGTTTACTTGTATGATGTTAAACAAATACAGTTTAACCACAAAGAAACAAAAAGTGTTTTCTAAAGTACTTACACTTCATAACAGCCGCGTCTCCGTTTTCCGCCATTTTCAAATATAACGACGACAACTCCTCTCCTGTGGCATCATGGGATAGTAAAGTGTCCATTGTATGCGAACTTCAGAATCTCTATGGAAGTTGTATGTTGTATGAATTCGGACATACGATGCTCGCGCACTGTTTTTCGCCTACTATACAGTAGGGAAGTATTCGATTTCGGACGCAGCTATTGTTTTTTCTTCATAAATGCGAACACAATAAAAAAATAAAATGAATATTTTATGTTCTGTGGAGAGCCAACCCTTCTTCATCCAGTGGGTAGTAGGCTATTACTTTTGATTTGCGCAGTGGTATTCACAGAATTGCAAAAAAATAGTTTGCCTCCTAAAAGTTACTTTTTTTTTTTTGTCGCGCATGAATGAGTGTGTATTTCCCTCATATTTAATATAAAACGCATGTGTATACTGATATTTTTCTAATGTCTGGACTCTTTTAAGGGGGTAGCCTATGGATAAACAGACTGAGTGACTGAGTGTTTCATATCGCATATCGTTACAGCCTTAGAATGTTAAGCTCTACTACTGTATAGCTATTTTGGTGAAAGTAACTCAAAAATAAAAAAGATAATGTAACACATTACAATTCTGATACAGTAATATTGTAAGGTAATGAATTACTTTTAAATAACAGTAACAAGTAATGTATAATGTATTACAGTTTGGAAGTAACTTGCACAACACTGGAACTAAGTAATATTAAGATGTGTCCTCTAGTGATGAAGCATCGAAGTGCAATTATTACATTGTAGAGGCTTTACAAGAACAAGAAGTTTTACAAGAACAATGTTATGAACTGCTCAGAGACAAGAAGGTTGAGGATCCAAATGCAGTTTATTAAAGTTAATCCAAATCGTAATCAGAATCCAGGCAAAGGTCATACACAGGCAGGCAATCCAAACAAACAGACAAATCCAGAGGGTGAGGCAGGAATGGGAAAAACCAGGACACGGGCAGAGATCAAGAACCAGGAACAAAGAAAACAAAGGAAACGCTCAGAAATGCAGTAGAATAACGTACAAGACTTCACAGGGAATGATGAGGTGAACCAGGCTTATATGGGGTGGACTAAACAATATAATGAGACACAGGTGAATGTGATAATCAGAGATGAGTCCAGGCAGTGAATTATGGGAAATGTAGTTGTGAGTGAACAATGATAGTCTGATGTGGAGTGCCCTCAGCTGGCTCTCAAGGGCACTCCAGCTGATAACCGTTACATAGCCCCCCCTCAAAGGAGCAGCTTCCAGATGCTCCTAAAAATTCTCCAGGAGGGAGGTGGAGCGGAGGCGGACCCGGGGGTGGGTCGGAGGGCCAGGCCCGTGGAGCGGAAGAGGACCTGGCGACTGCGGCAGGACGGAAGGCCAGGGTGGAGCAGGATGTGCAGGTGACCAGGGCGGAGCAGGCTGTGCAGACGACCAGGGTGGAGCAGGCAGTTCGGGCGGCCAGGGCGAAGCAGACGACCCATCGGGCGGCCAGGGCGAAGCAGACGACCCATCGGGCGGCCAGGGCGAAGCAGACGACCCATCGGGCGGCCAGGGCGAAGCAGACGAACCATCGGGCGGCCAGGGCGGTGAAGAGCCCTCGGGGGGCCACGGCACAGGAACAGAACCCGGCTCGGGAACAGACACTGGCTCAGGAACAGACACAAGGACAGAAACAAAAATGGGTTCAGGAACAGACGCCGGCTCAGGAACAGCAGACACACACACTGGCTCGGGCTCAGGAACAGACAACACACACACTGGCTCGGGCTCAGGAACAGACAACACACACACTGGCTCGGGCTCAGAAACAGACAACACACACACTGGCTCGGGCTCAGGAACAGCAGACACACACACTGGCTCGGGCTCAGGAACAGACGACACACACACTGGCTCGGGTTCAGGAACAGATAACACACACACTGGCTCGGGAACAGGAACAGACTCTGGCTCGGAGGCGGCCATCTTGTCCGTAGACACTGGTTCGGAAGCGGCCATCGTGTCCGTAGACACTGGCTCGGAGGTAGTGATGTGAACAGTCTCTGGATCAGCAGAAGTGATGTGAACAGTCTCTGGTTCGGCCATCTTGTCCGTAGACACTGGCTCGGAGGAAGTGACGTGAACAGTCTCTGGATCAGCAGAAGTGATGTGAACAGTCTCTGGTTTGGCCATCTTGTCCGTAGACACTGGCTCGGAGGCGGCCATCTTGTCCGTAGACACTGGCTCGGGGGAAGTGACGTGAACAGTCTCTGGGTCAGCGGAAGAGATTTGAACAGTCTCTGGTTCGGCCATCTTGTCCGTAGACACTGGCTCGGAGGCGGCCATTTTGTCCGTAGATACTGGTTCGGAAGCGCCCATCGTGTCCGTAGACACTGGCTCGGAGGTAGTGACTTGAACAGTCTCTGGATCGGCAGACGTGACTTGAACAGTCTCTGGATCGGCAGACGTGACTTGAACAGTCTCTGGATCGGCAGACGTGACTTGAACAGTCTCTGGATCGGCAGACGTGATTTGAACGGTCTCTGGATCGGCAGACGTGACTTGAACGGTCTCTGGATCGGCAGACGTGACTTGAACGGTCTCTGGATCGGCAGACGTGACTTGAACGGTCTCTGGATCGGCAGACGTGACTTGAACGGTCTCTGGATCGGCAGACGTGACTTGAACGGTCTCTGGATCGGCAGACGTGACTTGAACGGTCTCTGGATCGGCAGACGTGACTTGAACGGTCTCTGGGTCGGCAGACGTGACTTGAACGGTCTCTGGGTCGGCAGACGTGACTTGAACGGTCTCTGGGTCGGCAGACGTGACTTGAACGGTCTCTGGGTCGGCAGACGTGACTTGAACAGTCTCTGGGTCGGCAGACGTGACTTGAACAGTCTCTGGGTCGGCAGACGTGACTTGAACAGTCTCTGGGTCGGCAGACGTGACTTGAACAGTCTCTGGGTCGGCAGACGTGACTTGAACAGTCTCTGGGTCGGCAGACGTGACTTGAACAGTCTCTGGGTCGGCAGACGTGACCTGAACAGTCTCTGGGTCGGCAGACGTGACTTGAACAGTCTCTGTGCTGGACGGGGCCAGCGGCGAGGGCTCTGTGCTGGACGGGGCCAGAGGCGAAGTTTCTGGGCTGGACGGGGCCAGCGGCGAAGGCTCTGGGCTGGACGAGACCAGCGGCGAAGGCTCTGGGCTGGACGGGACCAGCGGCGAAGGCTCTGGGCTGGACGGGACCAGCGGCGAAGAGGACTGACCTCTGGGCGGGACCAGCGGCGAAGAGGACTGAGCGCTGGGCGGGACCAGCGGCGAAGAGGACTGAGCGCTGGGCGGGACCAGCGGCGAAGAAGACTGAGCGCTGGGCGGGACCAGCGGCGAAGAGGGCCTTGAGCTGGGCGGGACCAGCGGCGAAGAGGACTGAGCGCTGGGCGGGACCAGCGGCGAAGAGAACTGAACGCTTGGCAGGACCAGCGGCGAAGAGGGCCTTGAGCTGGGCAGGACCAGCGGCGAAGAGGACTGAGCGCTGGGCAGAACCAGTGGCGAAGAGGGCCTCGGCTCTGGCTTGACGTGGCTGACGTGAAGCTCTGGCTTGACGTGGCTGACGTGAAGCTCTGGCTGGACGTGGCTGACGTGAAGCTCTGGCTGGACGTGGCTGACGTGAAGCTCTGGCTGGACGTGGCTGACGTGAAGCTCTGGCTGGACGTGGCTGACGTGAAGCTCTGGCTGGACGTGGCTGACGTGAAGCTCTGGCTGGACGTGGCTGACGTGAAGCTCTGGCTGGACGTGGCTGACGTGAAGCTCTGGCTGGACGGGCTCTGGCTGGACGGGCTCTGGCTGGACGGGCTCTGGCTGGACGGGCTCTGGCTGGACGGGCTCTGGCTTGTTGTGAAGGGCAGAGCTTAACCGAATGGCAATGTCAAGATATTGAGCTAGAGTGTAGTGAGGGGTATTGTCAGGCATGAGGTAGTTAAGAAGCTCATTAAGTCCATGGCGAAAAATGTCCTTTAAGACAGAATCTTTAAAGTTCACCCCATGGCTAAGCTCACAAAACTCATTGATAAAATCCTCAATGGAACGGTTACCTTGGCGAAGGTGGAAGAGACAAACTGCTGGATCAATGTTGGTGAAGTCTTCTGTTATGAACTGCTCAGAGACAAGAAGGTTGAGGATCCAAATGCAGTTTATTAAAGTTAATCCAAATCGTAATCAGAATCCAGGCAAAGGTCATACACAGGCAGGCAATCCAAACAAACAGAAAAATCCAGAGGGTGAGGCAGGAATGGGAAAAACCAGGACACGGGCAGAGATCAAGAACCAGGAACAAAGAAAACAAAGGAAACGCTCAGAAATGCAGTAGAATAACGTACAAGACTTCACAGGGAATGATGAGGTGAACCAGGCTTATATGGGGTGGACTAAACAATATAATGAGACACAGGTGAATGTGATAATCAGAGATGAGTCCAGGCAGTGAATTATGGGAAATGTAGTTGTGAGTGAACAATGATAGTCTGATGTGGAGTGCCCTCAGCTGGCTCTCAAGGGCACTCCAGCTGATAACCGTTACAAACAAGCTCCACTCACATTTACTGCACATTTTAGTCCAGTTTAGTAATGGATATAAGATTATATGTTTACTTAGTACATCATAATAAATGAATAAAGTGTGTGAAAGGTTTGATATTGTGTAGTTTGTGATCCTCCATCAGCAGCTGCAGTTTCTCTCAGCTGTATCAGTGCAGTCACTGTGACGTCTGACTGACAGAGGTTTTTGTACGACTCTTTATCACTGTGTGAACACATACTGACTGTTTATATAGTGATAACTCTGACAGTAATTATCTCCTGTATCTTCAGTCTGGACTCCACTGATATCACGACAGAAGATACGGAAGCAGAATGCAAGTAAACTCTTTTAATTGTGTAACACACACACACAGTCAGAGCACACACAACAGGCTGGTAACGCAGGGACAAGATGGTCAGTAATCCCAAGTGAAGTGCCGTGGTGATGATGTGAAGAATAATCCAAACGTGAAGAACCGAGGAACCAGACTGGAAACAGGACAAGACGATGACGGGAACAGGATCACACACGGGGAAACATCAAACAACGATCTGACAAAGAGAGGAAAGTTCCGTGAGTATTTAAAGGGTGAGATTATGGGTAGCAGCTGGGGAGGTGATTGCGATCAGCTGATCGCTAATCGATCTGATGAGAGTGGAGCCGCCCACTCACGCACATCCACACATCTAACAACAGAAACACAAGACTAAAAGGAGACGATGAATATATAAACCGTGACAGTACCCCCTTCCCTAGGAACGCCTCCTGGCGGTCCCAGGCTCCCCTACCTGTTGTTTGTAATCATCAATAAGGGAGTGATCCAGGATGTCCCTAGCAGGTACCCAACTTCTCTCCTCCGGACCGTAACCTTCCCAGTCTACCAAGTACTGGAATCCGCGTCCCCTCCGCCCAGAGTCCAGAATACGGTTGACCGAATAAGTGGGTTCCCCTTCTACGAGACGGGCCTTGGCCTTGGTGCGCGCCCCCACCTGGAGTAGAGTCTCACGGGCTCTAGTCCATGTGCGGTGACACCTCTGGACGAAAGCGTGAGCGGAGGGAACCGCGACCTCGGACTCCAGACTGGGAAAAATAGGTGGCTGGTACCCTACACTACATTCAAACGGAGACAGACCCGTGGATGACACTGGTAATGTGTTGTGGGCGTACTCCACCATAGACAGTTGTTGACTCCATGAGGAGGGGTTCTTGGAAACCATACATCGCAACACCCTTTCCAAATCTTGGTTGGCTCTCTCGGTTTGGCCATTGCTCTGGGGATGAAACCCTGAGGACAGACTAACGGTCGCTCCCAGTAATCTACAAAACTCTCGCCAAAATTTGGACACAAACTGGGGTCCTCTGTCGGAGACCACGTCTATCGGGAGGCCATGTAAGCGAAAGACGTGATCAACGACTGTCAACGCTGTCTCCTTAGCTAAAGGTAATTTGGGTAAGGGAATAAAGTGTGCCGCCTTCGAGAATCGGTCCACCACAGTTAAAACAACCGTGTTACCCTGGGAGGGTGGTGATAAAATCTAGAGCGATATGGGACCAGGGTCTCGAAGGGACAGGCAGCGGTTGGAGTAACCCATCGGGGGTCGATTGGAAGTCTTACCAGTGGCACAAACCGAGCAAGCCAAAACAAAACTGTGAATGTCACGAGCCATGAGTGGCCACCAGAACCGTTGCTTGACTAAAAAACTAGTGCGATTAACTCCTGGATGACAAGCCACGTTGGAGCAATGACCCCACTGAATAACGTCAGACCGTAATCCCTCCGGCACAAATAAACGATTCGGTGGGCCACCGGGCGGAGGCGTTACCCCTTCTAGGGCCGTTCTGACCCTCGATTCGACCTCCCATACGAGTGTGGAGATGAATAGATTATCCGGTAAAATGCACTCGGGAGTAGACGGGCGTTCGGAGCGATCAAAAATGAGCGACAAAGAATCGGGTTTAATGTTTTTAGAACCCGGGCGGTACGAGAGAGTAAAATCAAAACGTCCGAAAAAAAGTGCCCACCGAGCCTGCCTGGAGTTCAATCATTTAGCAGTTCTGATGTATTCCAAATTCTTATGATCAGTCCAGACGATAAAAGGTACCCCTGACCCTTCTAACCAGTGACGCCACTCCTCCAACGCTAACTTGACTGCCAACAACTCTCGGTTACCAATGTCATAATTACGTTCGGCAGGGGATAAGCGATGTGACAAAAACGCGCACGGATGCATCCTGTCGTCTGTGGGAGAACGCTGGGATATCACTGCACCTACCCCCACCTCTGACGCATCGACCTCCACCACGAACTGACGTGATGTATCAGCGGCTCTTTAGTTTGGCCACCTGTACGTAGTTCTGGGGGAGGTCAAGGCGGTCAGAGGAGCGGCCAGTTGGCTGAAATTACGAATAAACCGCCGGTAAAAATTGGCGAACCCCAGAAACCTCTGTAGGGCCTTACGGGATTCTGGACTTGGCCAATCTACCACAGCCTTAACCCTCTCAGGATCCATGCGAATTCCCTCAGTCGACACAATGAATCCTAAAAACGGAACAGATTGTGCATGAAAAACGCATTTCTCCGCCTTGACAAAAAGCCCATTCTCTAGCAACCTCTGAAGCACTCGTCGGACGTGCTGAACGTGTTCCTGGAGAGAAGATGAAAATATCAATATGTCATCCAGGTAAACATATATGAACTGGTCAACCATATCTCTCAGCACATCGTTGACGAGTGCCTGGAAGACTGCTGGGGAGTTGGACAACCCGAAAGGCATGACCAAGTATTCAAAGTGCCCCCTGGGGGTGTTAAAAGCAGTCTTCCATTCATCCCCCTCCCTAATGCGAACCAAATGATAAGCGTTTCTTAAGTCCAATTTAGTGAAGATAGATGCTCCCTGCAACCTCTCGAAGGCTGAAGACATCAACGGCAAAGGATAGGTATTCTTTACCGTGATGCTGTTCAACCCTCGGTAATCAATACAAGGTCGCAGTGATCCATCCTTCTTCCCCACAAAAAAGAACCCCGCCCCCGCTGGAGAAGAGGAAGGGCGGATAAACTTCGTTGCTAGAGAATCAGAAATATATTTCTCCATAGCCTCCCTCTCCGGGACGGAGAGCGAATATAACTTGCCTTTAGGCGGAGACTTACCTGACAATAACTCTATGGCACAATCATAGGGACGATGCGGAGGGAGAGAAGCAGCGCGAGACTTACTGAACACCTCCTTCAGGTCTAGGTACTCTGCGGGCACGTTTGATAAATCCACTGCCTCCTCCTGAAACATAGAGACAGCAACAGACGAACAAGCAGACACGAGACAGGACTCAGAACATTTACTACTCCACTCCAACACAGATCTTTGCTGCCAGTCAATTCTAGGGTTATGTTTAATGAGCCAGGGGTGTCCTAAGACAACAGGTGCGAGTGGAGAGTCCAGTATGTAAAAGGAAAGTGTCTCGGTGTGGTTGCCTGAAGTAGTAAGTGCGACTGGTCCGGTGATGAGGGAGATGGTGGGAAGGTCTTGACCGTTGAGTGCATGTACAGATATCCTACTGGTGAGAGGGAAGAGGGGAATCTGAAATTTACGAGCAAATGAATGGTCCATAAAGTTACCTTCCCCCCCTGAATCCACCAGTGCTTGACAGTCCTGCTTGTGTACTGACCATCTTAGTCTTACCGGGAGGAGCGTAGATGTGGATGAGGTCTTCTCGGCGGAGATCCCACCCGACAGTAGCCTCATACTTACTGCCGGGCTTGGCCTTTTACCGGACAACTATAGGCAAAGTGTCCCGCGGCCCCGCAGTAAAGACAGAGGCCTTGGGATCTCCGCCTTTCCTTCTCCTCCCGGGAAAGCCGAGCTCGCCCTACCTGCATGGGCTCGTGATCGTAGGTAGGGCTGACCGCGCTCCCGCCGCTGGACCGCTGGCTCTCAGTACCCTCCGGAACCCGGCTGTGTAGAGTCCGACGTTCGCTTCTGGTCAGTCGTGGTCTACTCGAAGCGCTAGGTCCACAAGTCCATTCAAAGACATGGGCAGGTCCAGGGCGTAGATCTCCTTTTGAACGCGGTCAGCCAGCCCATGCAGGAACATGTCCCACTGCCCCTCCTCGTTCCAGTGACACTCAGCCGCCAGGGTCCTGAACTGAATAGAGTAATCAGACACCGATCTCTCTTCCTGTTTGAGTTCCGCGAGCATCCTTGCCGCCTCTCTCCCCGCGACTGCGCGGTCAAACACTCTTTTCATCTCGGCGGCGAGTGTCAGGAACGAGGCACAGCATGGATCCTGGTTCTCCCACACAGCCGTTCCCCAGAGAGCGGCTTTCCCAGTCAGTAATGTCAGCACGAATGCCACCTTGGCGGGTTCGTGTGCAAAGGTCCGAGGCTGCAACGAGAAGTGCATAGAACAACGGTTCAAAAAGGCTCTACAATAGCTGGGCTCACCGTCATAGGGTTGCGGGACTGGTAGTCGAGGCTCTGACTGGGATGCGCCCTCTGATGGTCAGGGGGGAACGGCTAGTGCGGGTGGCGCAGTGGGAGCTCGTAGCTGTTGTACTTGCTGGGTGAGCTCGGACACCTGCGTCACCAGCGCCTGAACAGCGCGCGCCGTATCATTAAGGTTTCTTTCTTGACTGTCCATACGCTGAAGACTGGACTGGACGAATCCTTCCAACGTCGGAGATTCACCTGCTGCTTCCATCGTTGGTCAGATCGTTCTATCACGACAGAAGATGCGGAAGCAGAATGCAAGTAAACTCTTTTAATTGTGTAACACACACACACAGTCAGAGCACACACAACAGGCTGGTAACGCAGGGACAAGATGGTCAGTAATCCCGAGTGAAGTGCCGTGGTGATGATGTGAAGAATAATCCAATCGTGAAGAACCGAGGAACCAGACTGGAAACAGGACAAGACGATGACGGGAACAGGATCACACACGGGGAAACATCAAACAACGATCTGACAAAGAGAGGAAAGTTCCATGAGTATTTAAAGGGTGAGATGATGGGTAGCAGCTGGGGAGGTGATTGCGATCAGCTGATCGCTAATCGATCTGATGAGAGTGGAGCCGCCCACTCACGCACACCCACACATCTAACAACAGAAACACGAGACTAAAAGGAGACGATGAATATATAAACCGTGACAACTGATGGTCAGAGTAAAATCACTGCCAGATCCACTGCCACTGAATCTAGATGGAGTTCCTGACTGGAGTTGATTCACTCCATAAATCAGGAGTTTAGGAGCTTTGTAGATACCAGCTAAGACATCCAGTTCCTCCACAACAACAGGCAACACTACTGCTGGTTTTACAGTTTATTCTGACTTCTTCTCCTGGTTGAACTGCTGATATTGATGGACTCTGAGTTACAGTGATCTGTCCTCTACACTCTGAAAGAAAACACACAAAAAATGAATTATATACAGTATATGATGATATACATACTATGATGATATACGTAAAAGATAAACGTAAACATATTTGACATTTTAAGATAATTATTAATCATTATAAAAGCTTTATTACACAAACCTTGAATAAACAGTGCAATGGTCCAGATGAAGATGTTGATTGTGTTTATTGTTGTAGTTTAGTCTTGTGTGATGATGAAGAGTGTGTTGTGTTCTGCTCTCAGTCATGAAGTGTTAAACTCACAGCACTATAAACACTCTCAGAGCACTGAAGCATGTGCTGACAATGCAAAGAAGTGGGCAGGATTTACAACAGCTTGTGCTGAGAACAAACTCATATACACTACAGTTACACAATCATGACTTTATTTAGTATGTTTATTGTGACTCCTGAGACACTGAGGATGTGCAGATGAACGTCCATCTCTGTGTCCATATTCAGTCATGTGACCATCATCACTGCTACACTTCCACTAGATGAAGCGCCATCACTAAAGTAAGATCATGAATCATGAATCTGTTCAGAAAGTATCAGGACTGATTGTGAATCTCTAATCAGAGTTCATGGTGTCACTCCATCTATCATGAAGCCTCATGTGTGTCTGAAATCATCAGATGGAGAAGAAACAGGCTGTTAAAGATGGAGACATATTAGAGCTTGTTCACGTTTCATGATCTTGTGTGGAGATTCATAACCAGTCCAGATACTTTTATAACAGACCTTGAATATGAAAACATGCTTGACTGTGTAGAACATACAAAACACCTTTTATATCTTCATTGTCACACTTTCTATTGACTTTGGCTCAAACAGATTCACCATAATTTTTCCTCCTTGTTCTTGAAGATGCAAACTGTTCTTCATGTTTCTGACATGGCATCTCAGGAAATAGTTGATCACCTGACTCAGATATTTTCCCTGTCTCAACCTCTTGTCAAAGATACTATATGTGGCAGGTCCAATGAAATTCGTCCCGCCTACATGCGGTTGGCTAGCCTACTTGTTAAGTTGTTCCTATCAGTGAGCTGCAGTAGCGTATATAAACGGGTTGTTTAGAGTGGGTGGTGTTACGAGTCACCGCCTTTACTTCCGGTGTCGTCATTCAGCCGTCATTCAGGTATGTTTGGTAGAGTTGACTGGTGGTAGATGGTATACTATGTGGCTTATTATAGTCTATTTTTAAGGTGGCGTATGAATCCCTACGGCTGGCATTGAGCGAGACTGTCCCTCTTCGGGTAGGTAAAAGAGTTGATTGTGTTATTTGAGTATCCATTTCTACTGTAGCAGCATCTTTGTTGTGTGCAGTCAAAGGTTTGAGTGAGGCTGATTCCAGCATGGTTAATACGGGCGTCCGCGTATCAATACGGAAGCGCTGGGTTGTCGCCGGCGCATACGTGGTCCTTCCAATGGACTGGACGAGCCCTCAGTTTCGCCTGTTTATGTCTGCCTGACTGGTTTGATTCTCGGAGATCGCACCCATAAGGTATGTAGTTTTAAATTATTATCGCCTAGGTCGTGTGGTGATCTGCTGTTGAGAGAAATTGATTATGAATAGTTGTTAGTAGTTAAATGATGAAGAGTTAAATGATGAATGATGAATGTCTGATTGTTAACTTGTAACTTTATAGATGTATTGAGTCCAGATTGGTCGCGTCCGCATGGGCGATTTAGCTTCCGTGCGGTTGAACTGCGGGGGACTACCGTCTGGGGGCGCTGTTGCTTTGCTGTTGACAATTGGATTAAAATTGCTGCCCTGTGTGTGTGTGTGTGTGATTATTTCTTTTCTTTTTTCATTAGTTGTTTTTATATTGTGATTGGAATTTGTAATATTTTCACTTTGGAAGTGTGGAGATCTACGTTCCAATTTTTGTCTTTGTGAAGTGTCGGTTCAAACTGTGACCATTGTGAGTTGTCTGTTTAACTGTGAATCCTGAGGTGTGTAACATGATTCTGTTGTTTCAGGAGCTGAGCGCTTAAAGCAGGGGTGGATTGCTGGTGGTGTTCTTCCTCACGAGTGTTGTGTCATGAGTGGCGCGTGTGAGTGTTTGTTTGTGCACAGGTGTACGGGAAAGGTGACTTGCCGTGGAGGCCGTACGTGCCCTTCTACCCCCCTGCTGGCATGCCTCGGCTCCTTTTTCTCAAATTCTGACGACGCTGACTCCTCAGGTCGTTTTGTGTGTGTCTTGTAATGGTGTTGTTGTCTATATTAAGTGTTATTGATGGTTGTCCTTTGCTTTTAATAAATGTCTTATTCTTAATAAAGATATATATATATATAATTTTGTATCCACGTCTCCTACCAATTTACTGTGAACGAACCTGTGTTGCTTTAAATTAGAAATTCCATTTTTATTATTGTCCCTGGCAAGATTCCAGGGTGGCGTAGTCGTGAGCTGATCGCACTTCGGAGCTCCTCCTCCGTGACGCCACATATACAAGAGATACTACAGAGCCATCGTGTCTCTCCTACTGAAGCAATCTTGAATGATTTGGTGAATGATGTTATGGACACAAATATTTTTGTCAGTGCCACAGTTAAAGGTGAGGATTTGTCCTCAACTAAACGAAGAAAAACATTTATTGAGAAAAACTACCCTGTGGTAATGCCAGTGCAGTATGTATTAGAGCCTGGATGCACAGTGGTTTATGTCCCTATACTCCAGATGATCCAGAAAATGTTCAAACATACTGACATTCTTGACAGAATCAAGAAAAGCAAAAGCTCAGAAAAAGGCCATTACATGAGAATAATTTGTTGTCTTCTTCAGAGCTGCCACTGCAACTGATTTTGTACATTGATGACCTTGAAATTGCAAATCCACTAGGCATCTCAAGGAAAATCCATAAACTCTGTTCAGTGTACTGGGTGGTTGCTGATTTGCCAGTTAAATACCAATAATCACTGCATGTGATCAGCTAGCAGCACTATGTAAGGTATCTGATCTTAAGAGTTGTGGCTATCAAGGAGTACTTGGTCCTTTGCTACGAGACCTTCGCATTCTTGAAGAAGATGGCGTATTCATTGAGTGCCTTGGTCAGTCAGTCCGTGGCACTGTTTTATGTGTTGTGTCTGATACTCTGGCAGCCCACTCATTGGCAGGCTTTATGCAATCATTTAGAGCAGGACATATTTGTAGATTCTGCAAGGCTAAACGAGACCAAATTCAGTCTCTTGAAGTCAGAGATGGTGAATTTAGTCCAAGGACTAAAGCCGGTCATGACTGTGATGTGCAGGATGTTACACAAGAGGGTGGTCAAAGCCAGTGCGGTGTCAAAGGGGACAGTTTCTTGAGAGATAAGTTGCAGTATTTTCATACCATCACTGGTTTCCCACCTGATGTCCTGCATGATCTTTTTGAGGGTATTGTATCTGTTGAGTTGGCCCTATGTATTAAGGAGATGATTCGGCTCAAATATTTTACTCTTGAGTATTTGAACTGGAAAATTGTGTCATTCCCGTACCAACACACAGACAAGATTGATAAACCATGGCCTATTTCAAAGAACTTTGCTACAAAGGGGACCATTGGTGGCAATGGCCACGAAAATAGCTCATTGTTGAGACTACTCCCATTGATGATTGGTAATACACTCCCTGAGGGAGATGGTGCTTGGACTGTATTGATGGATTTGAAAGATATTGTGGATGCTGTCCCCAACATTTGATGACGCATCTAAATCGTCTCCATCTCCATCGTCTGAAGCGCGTTCAATCACACTCGACTCGGATTCGTAACAGGAAGATTTAAGAACATCAAGAGGTCGTGGATCTACAGTCTAGTGAAAGCAAATCTGCAAATGCATCATATTTTTGCCAGTGATGAAGATCTTTATTAGTTGAACATCTTCGTATGCTGTCTGGGAATTAATGATTACACAGGACGATCCATTCGATTTCTATTCATTCAGGTAATACATTTTACAACCAAACAGATTATTACGACACGATAGCACTACTAAAAAGTATGACATTATCCGTTTTTTGAACATATACATTAATTTATAGGCTACAAAAAACGCTTCAGAGCGTCGGCGCACTGGCAAAGGTTAACAGGTTAAATCAGCTACCATTGTGTACAGTTTATGAAATGAACACCTGCCATCCCGCGGTAACGTAGACTCACTGTATTCCGGACATCACGGTATTCCGGACACCTGACCTTTTCCCGCAAATTCTATAAAAAAACACTTCCAGGTTATGGCATCTATATATATCCCTGTCATCTTTGCCTCCTCCTCTTTCGATTCCGACCAACCATATGATTACAGAGCCAGTCGTTTCAAAGAAATCAACGTGAGTGTCTAACGTACACCAATGACTGTTCATAAAATGGCGGGGGGAGGGTTTTCCGGCAGGACAAAAGGAAGAGGGGAGAAGCATACCTCCGCAGAAAACGGCTCTTAAAACATGTTCACCCACCAGAAAATGACAAAAAAACATTCTTATGGTCTTATAAAATAATTATGAGTTACAATTTGCAAATATTTGTACTTTTGTAAAGGGATATAGATGTTCAATGAGGCACTTTGTCTGACATGAATTTGAGCGGCAGCAACGCATCACGCACCCTCTTTAAAACACCTCAAGTTAAATTAACGTTAATGGTAAATGCTGTTTTAAAGGTCTTTTCAACACATCTGTGTAATATCACGTTATCTGGTTAACGTTAGGACAGCACACATTGTAATAACATGCAATTTACCAACATTTCAAGTCATTAATAAATATACGCTTGTTATATCAATTTATCTCCAGAGTCTTTCTGGTAGAACTAAGCATTTCGGTGTTTTGTACAGCTTAAGTTTAGTTTTAAAGGTAAGACACAGGAATTAAAAATGAGAGACCAAACAAAAACAATTACTACTTGAATTGACCAAAGAAGTATTTTAACAAGGTAGCATTCAAAGGCCTAAACTGTGTACAAACAGATTTCAAACAAATATAAACTCTGATAAGGTTATGGAATTGAAAGGGGTTCTAGAACAAAATAATGATTTTATGAATGTACAAACAAAAATTGGTTTTATGCACACTTGGATCCATGCAATTATTTTTAATATCAATAAGCTTTCATAAAGGCACTGCATATCAAGCGTTCACTCATCAAGCGTTCCCTCATCAGGGCACTGCACGTATCACACACAGTTTGTATGTATGTTCTGTGCAAGGCCTTGTTGAAGGTCGTCTGGCTGAAAGCCTGATATGCAGTGCCTTTATGAAAGTGTATAAATATCCAACATCAAATCAACGACTGCAGCTTCAGATTTCGACGTGTAGTCGTGTTGCATGGGGACGCCGGATGTCCCGTGGTCCAGTGTATCCTCCCTGTCATCCTGTGGCGCCGGTCTTTCCCTTCTCTCCCAAACCCCCGGTCTTGTAGGTGGAAGGGAGAAGTTGTTCCACTCAAATAACAAAGGAACAGCAGCCTTTTTAACAGCCGTCGAGCTGTTTCTGATGCTGGCTCCCGGATGTCTGCTGTTTTGAAGTGCCGGCTACACACCCGGTGTGAGGCGTTACATTTGTCCCTGCGGACAGCGATGATCCACTGACGCCTCAGCTCCTCATCGGCAGGAGAAGTAAAAAAACGAAGTACAGTATTGTAGTGTCCGGATGCCTGGCACTGTGGCACACAGCAGTGTTCGGCAGTTTTTAGTTAGACACTCTCTGGTATTTAAACTTTGACTTTTTCATGTCAACTAGCGTAGCGGCCCCCTACCAGAACAAGTGGACGCATAGGCTAACGGAAGTATTCGCGGTGGCTGACATTTCAGCGGAAGTACGTCACAACAGCCGTCGGCATTTAGCCTATTATACTGTATATACTGATACATGATGGGCCAATGTAGAAAAAAATAACGTACGGTCATTAAAAATATATTTCTGGGATGAATATATTCTAATCCTGTTTTTTTGTCATTGAGGGAAATCAGTTACAAATTTGACTGGTAAATGATAAATAATGATTATAAATAGAAATAGTGAAGACCACTGACTTAGATCAATCCTGGAGTGAGAGAAAACATTAAAAACATCTTAAAGTCTGTTTCTATAGAATGGTGTATATGTTTTAATTAGTTGATTAGGAATTGTAATGTCTTTTAGATATGGGTGTTTTGCGTTTGTGTATTATGTTGTGTCATATACTACTTTGTAATTGTTGTCTTGTGCGGCCTATCTTGACCAGGACTCTCTGGTAGAAGAGATATTGTATCTCAATGCTTCCTGGTTAAATACATTAAACATCTGCAGTTCCCTTACGAAGGGAACTCAACGATGTGTCGATCGACGCCATGGGAACGCCCCCAGCGTGACTGCGTCTGAAGCATCTATGTCAACTAGTCCAATGGAAAGAATGAGCGTCACGGGCGGGTGACGTCATGACCAGGAAATGATAAAAGCACATCCGGTGCAAACCGGCATTAGCTTCTGTTGCCTCAGCAAGCGATCTGTGTTATACTGTCTCTGTCTATTTATTGTTGTCTGTTGCAATTTATTCGGAAACGTTATGGCGAAACAAGTGTACAAGCAGTGTGTTCCTCCCTGCCCGCGTTATTTAACGGGTGGGGACACACACGAGCTTTGTGTCATTTGTTTGGGAGTGGAGCATGCGGTCTCAGCCTTCGAGGAGGCTGAGTGTCAACACTGTGAAATGCGAATACCGCTCCGCATGCTCCGCTCTCGCCTGTCACTCTTTGATGTAAAGAGTGGGCAGGCTCGCGATCCTCAGGGATCAGGACCCGCGTCTGCCGATGCGGCGCGGAGAATGCATTCCTGGGGATCGCGGAAGGATCTTTCGGAGGGGTTGGAGACGGGTCTCTTGGCCTTTTCTCCTTCCTTACCCGGAAGATCCAGCGCACTCCCCCCGGTGTCGGAAGCACGCTCTGCGGTTTCTTCCGCCCGGGGAGAGAGCCCTCCATTACTTCAATGCTCTTCCTCCGAGGAGGTCGATGTTATGAGTATGGAGAGTGAAAGCACACATAGGGGGGAAAAAGATTCACAATTTATTTCCCCAGCATATGATGAGCTGGTGGATGTTATGTCACGGGCTGTAAAAAATTAAATATTGTATGGCCATCTGAGAATAAAGGCGCTCGTCCTAAAAGTAAATTAGATGAGGGCTTTTTATCATCCACTACATTATCTCCACCACGAGAGCTTCCCTTTTTTCCCGATCTTCACAATGAAATATCGAAATCGTGGAATAAACCTTACTCTTCACGACTTTTTAGCCCTCAAGTTAACACTTATTCGAGAATAAGAGGGCTAAAAGAGTATGGTTATGAGGCGATGCCCCAGGCGGAACAGAATTTAGCATAAAAAACAGCTATCTTTCGCCTGGTCCCGCATCGTCCCTGAAAGCCTCGGCTTTGCCCACTAGACCGCTTAAAGCCACCTCGGTTTTAGTGGGCAAAGCTTATACGGCAGCAGGTCAAGCTGGAGCATGTCTGCATACAATGGCAAAAAAAGTGCTACAGGCGTATCAAGCTGACCTGCTGGGGGATCTGGATAGTAGTGAGGGAATTACTCATGACGATATTCGAGAACTTCGTCGTGCTACCGATCTTTCTCTCAGGGCTACTAAGGAGACCGCCAGAACAATTGGGCGGTCTATGGCAGCCTTGGTAGCTACTGAGAGACACTTATGGTTAAATCTGTCAGAGATTAAAGAAAAAGATCGAGCTTTTTTATTAGATGCTCCGCTTGAACCTTCTGGTCTCTTTGGCGACGCAGTCCACGCGGTCGTCGAGCGATTTCAGGAGTCTAAGAAGCAAGCTGACGCTTTTAAAAAGTTTATCCCTCGCCGTGTCCAGCCCCCTGGGGCTGCTGGGCGTGAGCAGCCCCAGCCGTCGAGCTCATCATATCATGTGCAACAGAAAGAGAGTGTTTCGTCTCGTGCACCTCCACATAAACAATGGAAACAGGCGCAACACTCTCAGTCGAAGTCTTCTAAGTCGAAGCCGGATCTGAGGACCGTTCTTCAGGCGAAGAAGACTTCGGCTCAAAAAAAAAAAAAAAAAAAAGCGGTCCTGACGTCACTGGCGTCAGACCTGTGAGGACAGCCCCGACCGAAGTGGAGCGGTGTACACCTCAGAATACGGTGCCCGTTCCACTTCGGGGTCCTCACGGGACCGTTCTGCCAACCCCGTCACCCTTGGTGCTTCGGGGCGCAGCGGTCTCCAGCGAGTCGCTGATGCTATGCTGCGGCACTGCATCGGTTTCGCGCCCTCTGAGGGGGGTTTTAGAGCAGCCAGTTCAGGTAGTTCCTGCCATTATGTTTCAGGCTCCGGGACTGGCTGTCTCGTTAACACCAGAGACCAGCCTCGAGAGGCTGGTTCCCTTAGTAAATTTTCTGGCAGCGTGGAAGCTTCTGCCGAATATTTCTCGTTGGGTCCTGCAGATTGTAGAGAAAGGATACAGAATCCTGTTTGGTTCACGTCCTCCTCGTTACAGCGGGGTGTTGCCCACAGTGGTGCATCCCGAGCAGGCTCTGGTAATGGAGCAAGAGGTAAAGGCCCTGTTAGCGAAAGAAGCTATAGAACAGGTGTACTCACCCGACCGAGGTCGGGTTTTTACAGCCGTTATTTCATTGTTCCAAAAAAGGATGGAGAGTTGCGTCCCATTTTAGATCTTCGTCTGTTAAATCGTTCAGTACAGGAACTCAAGTTCTAGATGCTGACACTCAAACAGATCGTGACTCAAATCAGATCCGAGGACTGGTTTGTCACGATAGATCTGAAGGACGCTTACTTCCATGTCTCCATCTTCCCTCAGCACAGGAGGTTCCTAAGGTTTTCTTTCGGGGGCAAAGAATACCAGTATTGGGTACTTCCTTTCGGTCTAGCTCTATCACCCCGCACGTTCACGAAATGCGTAGATGCAGCTCTAGCCCCGCTCAGGCTGCAGGGCATACGTATTCTGAACTACATCGACGACTGGCTGATTCTAGCGGAATCAGAGCAGTTGGCGGTTCGGCACCGAGGTGTCGTTCTCGCTCATATGCAGATGTTGGGGTTGAGGCTCAATACCAAGAAGAGTGTGCTTTCTCCAGTACAGAGAACCACTTTCCTTGGTGTGGTATGGGATTCAGTGACGATGCGGGCCACCCTATCGCCCGTTCGTGTAGCTGCTATCCTGTCAGCCACAAAAGAGCTGAAGCTAGGCCAGTCACACACTGTAAAACAGTTCGGGAGACTGTTGGGTCTTTTGGCAGCAGCGTCCAACGGGATACCTTTTGGCCTGCTGTACATGAGGCCTTTACAGTGGTGGCTCAGGACCAGAGGGTTCTCCCCGAGGGGAAACCCACTTCGTATGATCAAGGTCACGCGGCGTTGCTTTCGTGCCTTAGTTATATGGAGGAAGCACTGGTTCTTAACCCAGGGTCCGGTGTTTGGAGCTCTTTGCCATCGAGTTACTATCTCGACAGATGCTTCCCTCACCGGCTGGGGAGCGGTAATGGAAGGCGGCTCGGTTCAGGGTCTGTGGAAGAGTCATCATCTCTCGTGGCACATAAATTGCCTGGAGATGATGGCTGTCTTCAATGCGTTGAAGCAATTCCTCCCAGACCTGAGGGGTCATCATGTGCTCGTCCGTACAGACAACACATCGGTGGTCTCTTATCTGAACCGTCAGGGGGGTCTGAGGATCCTCCTGTGGTCTCTGGGGAAGGTACTCTCCCTGAGGGCAGTGTATATTCTTGGGGACCAAAATATTGGAGCAGACATCCTGTCGAGACAGGAGGTGAGGCCAGGGGATTATTTGGGAGTTTTACGGCCAAGCAGAGGTGGATCTGTTTGCGTCTCAGCATACGACACACTGTCCACTTTGGTTCTCCCTTACTCACCCAGCCCCCTGGGCTGGATGCTATGGTGCAGACGTGGCCGAGGCTACGTCTGTACGCATTTCCCCCTGTTGCTCTGCACCCAGGAGTTCTGGAGCGAGTTCGCCAGTACGGAATAAGCCTACTGCTAGTAGCACCACGCTGGCCGAGTCGGATCTGGTTTGCGGACCTGATCCATCTCTTAGACGGTCCTCCCTTGGAGAAATCCCGATCAGGAGAGACCTTATGTCTCAGGCCGGCACAATATTTGGAGATTTGGAACCTGTGGGTTTGGCCTCTGAGGGGGCCCAACTCATAGAGAGTGGTCTCTCAACTGAGGTTGTTGAGACCATTCTAAGCTCCAGAGCTCAGAGCTACTAGGAAACTATATGCGCTTAAATGGAAAGTTTTTTCTGTATGGTGTCACCGACATCAGTGGGATCCGGTTAACTGTTCTGTGAACACAGTACTCGAGTTCCTGCAGGAGCGTTTTACGTCAGGTCTATGTCCTTCCACGCTTTAGGTCTACGTGGCGGCCATTGCGGCTTACCACGCCCTGTGGGGGGTACATCGTTGGGTTGAGACCCCCTGATTTCACGTTTCCTTCGTGGCACACTGCGGACCAGGAAAGGCTGAACCTCTTGTGTCCAGTGCGAGCACTGGATACTTATGTTTATCGGACATCTTCAATGAGGAAGTCCGACCAGTTATTTATTTGCTTGGATCACCTGAGAAGGGTCTTCCTGCTTCTAAACAGACGGTTAGTAAGTGGATAGTTGAGGCTATTTCACTTGCATACGAGTACTCTGACCAGCCGTGTCCTTTGGCGGTCAGAGCTCACTCTACGAGGTGTATGGCGGCCTCTAAAGCCTTATTACTTGGAGTTTCTCTTCATTTCCTGGTCATGACGTCACCCGCCCGTGACGCTCATTCTTTCCATTGGACTAGTTGACATAGATGCTTCAGACGCAGTCACGCTGGGGGCGTTCCCATGGCGTCGATCGACGCATCGTCTCGTTCCCTGTTCTCAGGGAACTATGGTTACAATAGTAACCTGAGACGTTTCTGCTTCTCTCCGCATCACTCTCATACTGTGATCTGAAACACCAACAATAAAACATCCCAGTGCTGCAAAAATATCAGCACTCACTCTTATTTCTTATCACATAAATTACTACCTATAAATGTAGATTTTTAAAGTCTTTATAAAGTTTGCTAAACATTGATATTGTGTAGTTTGTGATCCTCCATCAGCAGCTGCAGTTTCTCTCAGCTGTATCAGTGCAGTCACTGTGACGTCTGACTGACAGAGGTTTTTGTACGACTCTTTATCACTGTGTGAACACATCACCCCTGCTGTGATAACTCTGACAGTAATAATCTCCTGTATCTTCAGTCTGGACTCCACTGATGCTCAGAGTAAAATCACTGCCAGATCCACTGCCACTGAATCTAGATGGAGTTCCAGTATTACGGCTTGTTGCATAATATATGAGGAGTTTAGGAGCTTCTCCAGGTTTCTGTGAGTACCAGGCTAAGTAACTACCACCATGCACATCACTGCTGGTTTTACAGTTTATTCTGACTTCTTCTCCTGGTTGAACTGCTGATATTGATGGACTCTGAGTTACAGTGATCTGTCCTCTACACTCTGAAAGAAAACAAACTAAAATGAAAATTATATATATGATGATATACAGTATATGATAGACATATATATATATATATATATATATATTTCAAATTTTAAGAGAACTGGCAATTATTCTAAAAACTGTATTACACAAACCTTGAATAAACAGTGCAATGGTCCAGATGAAGATGTTGATTGTGTTCATTGTTGTAGTTTAGTCTTGTGTGATGATGAAGAGTGTGTGTGTTCTGCTCTCAGTCATGAAGTGTTAAACTCACAGCACTATAAACACTCTCAGAGCACTGAAGCATGTGCTGACAATGCAAAGAAGTGGGCAGGATTTACAACAGCTTGTGCTGAGAACAAACTCATATACACTAGAGTTACACAATCATGACTTTATTTAGTATGTTTATTGTGACTCCTGAGACACTGAGGATGTGCAGATGAACGTCCATCTCTGTGTCCATATTCAGTCATGTGACCATCATCACTGCTACACTTCCACTAGATGAAGCGCCATCACTAAAGTAAGATCATGAATCATGAGTCTGTTCAGAAAGTATCAGGACTGATTGTGAATCTCTAATCAGAGTTCATGGTGTCACTCCATCTATCATGAAGCCTCATGTGTGTCTGAAATCATCAGATGGAGAAGAAACAGGCTGTGAAAGATGGAGACATATTAGAGCTTGTTCACGTTTCATGATCTTGTGTGGAGATTCATAACCAGTCCAGATACTTTTATAACAGACCTTGAATATGAAAACATGCTTGACTGTGTAGAACATGCAAAACACCTTTTATATCTTCATTGTCACACTTTCTATTGACTTTGGCTCTAATATTCAATAAAGTCATTATTTGAACAGATTCTCACTGAAGATTGAAGTGTGAAGCTGCAGGTTTTTCTGTCAATCATGATGATTGATCTGCATATGAAGAACAGAAGCATCATTATGAGAAACTCCACAACATCATCCATGATCAAAGAGGTCAAAGGTCACCTCAGAGGTCACAGCTCATCAAATATATTTCTTTAAACAGTGTTATATCAGAAAGCATTTAGTCAAATCTGAATGAGTGAGTGTTGAGAAGAGCTGAGGATCTTCTAATATCAGTGTGTTGAAGTGTTGTTTCTCTCTCTCTGCTGGAGTGTGTGTTCACTCGAGTGGAATAGAGGTTTTTGTACGAGCGTTTCATTAGATTGTATCACTGTGGTGGACATTCGGTGGAGGAACTAAACTGGTGATCGGTAAGTCTGCACTGTTAAAAATTACCTGTAAATTTTACAGTAAAATACTGGCAGCAGGGTTGCCAGCCAGTTACTGTATTTTTTACAGTAGCGTTTCTGTAATTTAATTTACAGAATTTTACTGTATTCTCTGATTACAGTAAATAACTCTATTTTTACAGTATATTGTATTTTTTTTTACAGTAAATTTCATGAATCTTATATACAATATATTTTCTTGATTTCTGAATATTAATGACTGGCAGCTGAATTTTAAATGTTAATTATTTATCAATTGCATAAACTTTAAACAATTGTTTTTAAATACATTAAGTGTTGTATAATGCACAACTGAATTCCCCTATTACTTCACAAAACAAACAAATTATTCAACATCCTAATCTTGAAAAACAGGTCAACATTTATTTAATTTATAACTTTAAAATATGCATGAAAAAAAGTCATAAAACAGTGTATTTTATATTATATTGATTTCATTTTTATTTACAAACTTTTTTTTTTAAATGGACATGAAATTAAATATTTTTTAATTACTTGAAACAAATTAGCCGTCATGGGCCTTCACACAAAGAAGAAATACGTAAACGACATACATTTAAAACCACAAGTTGACCAACATGATCATAATAAAATGGTTCTGAAAAACACGGACACGGATGAATTTTCACCACTTCATTACCAGACAAACATGTCCAAACAGCAAGGTCCCAAGAGAGTCCAACAAACTTATGATCAAAAATGGAGAATAATACAGGTCCAGATGCTGTTCCATCACAGGATGCAAAGAGTGGCTAGAAATATTGAAAAGGACAATATATTAGATATATTACAAAACATAATGATACAGTCAGAGACATATAGAGGGATGACAGATACAGTTAGAGAATATTAGACAGCTAGAGAATATTAAAAGGTTACAATTAAAGGAAAAATAGATATTTGTGTGTGTGTGTGTGTACTACTTACATTTCAGAAATTCCACTGATAACCCACCACTTTGCTGGGAAGAGTGGCAACATGTGGGTTCACTGCAACCTGTTTCTTCTGTACCATTTGCCCTGTCGTTTTAGATGGTAATTTTCTTCTTTGTTCCTCTCTCCGGATTGATTCATACAACGCACCAAAAGGGTCAGGAAACAGACAATATGTAATTAAGATTGGTTTTAAGTTTTTGATGCTTGTAATCATTTTTTTGAAATTGGACCATATCTGTTAGAGCAGTGTTTCTCAACTCCAGTCATGAGGACCTCCCAGGAAGTTTTATATGTCCACTAATTAAAACACCTGATTTAACTCATTAACTCAACAGATCATATATCTAAAGGCAAGTTCTGATATTGAATACATGTGTAAAATGTACTGAGGTTGTTAAGAATTCAATCATTACCTTTAAATGAACTCCAAGGTGCAGGCTGCCTCCTCCTGATTGAATATGTAATATGCAGTGAACAGTAGCAAGGCCAGACAGGAAGCTGGGCTGAATGCTCTCCTCACACACAACTTGGCATTCCAGTGTCCACTTTTCAAAGTGTCTCCTAAAACAGTACCACATGTGACAATAGTTTATTTTTTACTATACCATTGTTATTTTTCAGCTTTTTACATTTAAACTATATTTTAGTATTCAGAGTGCAGGAACTCTTTCTTTTAAATAAAATTAACAAAGGCATAATACAACAATAAGCAAATTACACACAGAGTATGCTATAGCTTATATTGGTAGATATTAGGGGTGGCACGGTTCACAAAACCCATGGTTCGGTTCGTATCGCGGTTTTAGGGTCACGGTTTTCGGTTCTGTACGGTTCTTGTTGTTATTTTTTCGTTTAATCTTTAACACTCCAGAAATGTACTTCAGCAGATGATATAGGCTATAGCTTAATTATTCACAATTCAGTATACAGTATTAAAAAAAATGTATATCATGTAATCATGCACAAACTGAATTTGACTTGACTTTAAGCACATTATTGAGACCATCTCTGAGGAAAGCTAGGTGACATTTTGATACAGCAAGAGAGAAGACATTGATGAAATGCTTTTGTTTATTTGACAAAAAAGGAGAATGTGTATTGCTATATCTACAGGGACTTATGTGCATTTTTAGCACACAAAGATTAATATTAACTTGCATTTATCAAACTGTCAACTTCAGTGTAGCTCTTACAAAATGTTTATCTTTTAAAAGAAAAAGAGAGGAACTCTTAAAGCACTATGATCTTTTGAAAAAGTCAAAATATGTTACACATCATTGCCTATAATGAGGCTATAACAATAGCAAAGGCATAACCATAAAGTGAAACATAAGTTCAACCTCAACACAAAAACAGTATCAACAATGCTTCTATTCCCTGAGAGTGAGGATACATTTTTTCACTTGAAATTAAAGTGCAGTATTTGGAAACATATGACTGGAGTTCTTATCTAAACTTGGTGTCACTGCATATTTTTAAATATCATAGGTAACATGAAATCCAAAATGTTCCCACACACCGGACTTATACGACGCTGGCGCATCCTCCAACTCCGGTTAGCCTTCCTTATATCTCCCACTTGCCATTTCTATACGTGATATACCTGCAGCACTCCATACTCCATCGACATCAAAGTACCGCGAGAGTGATTGAAAAGCATACGGAGCCGTTGCTCTAGCGGTACTTTGATGTCATTCATCGATCGGTCTGTGCAGCGCCGGTTCAAGTTGAACAAGCGTCATATGTATGTCATGTCCACACATCTCTTATTTCGCGCGAAAAGTAAACACACTGTCTGAGGTCACGGGCACGAGGTTACATTGCGCATGCGTCGAACCGTGCGACGCACACACGCACCGAACCGAGACAAGCGAACCGAATGGTTCGGATGTTTTTTCATGTACCGTGCCACCCCTAATATATATATATATATATATATATATATATATATACATTTATATTCCAGTTAAACATGCGACAAAACGTCTCGGTTACGTGTGTAACCCTCGTTCCCTGAGTAGGGAACGGAGACGTTCCGTCGTGACGACGAATGGGGTTTCGCTTAGAAAGCCTATCAACTTCGAGTATTACAAAACGAGCCAATGGCAAAGAAATGCCATGGGTCTGCGGAATTTGCATAGCGTATCTCCGCCTTACCTCGTGGGTATAAAAGGAGGACGCCGGCAACATGCAGATATGTTTCTTCGCTGAGGAGCCAAGACTGAGCTCAGGCGATCCCCGCGGTACAGCGGAAAGTGGCAGGCAGACGGAACGTCTCCGTTCCCTACTCAGGGAACGAGGGTTACATACGTAACCGAGACGTTCCCTTTCGTTGTCACTCCGAGTTCCGTCGTGACGACGAATGGGGTTATAGTCTAATCACGCCACCTTCTCGGCTGTCTTCCAGTGCCCTGCGTAAATCTGATCTCCCTGTCGTGAGACTGGCACGGACGAAGAACTCCTATTTAGCACAGGAATACCAAGGTACACTGGGGAGCACATCCCACAATTTTAGAGGAAATATGCAATTATTGCCAACCCAGAGGGGGGGGACTTAAAGAATATACATATGACCCGTAGGATGCATATGGAGAACACTGGTGTGTCCAGCCGCAGGTGGAATATTTCAACCTCAGGGGTGGCAAGGTGGCTTGCCAAGGGAAAGACACATGCTCGAGAGAGGCTTACAGTGGAAATACACATGTGGGGGTCGCTCAGGGGAGTGACCATGCACACGGGAGGCACCTAGCCGACGCGCAGGCAATAGACACTGGCGCCGACGTCAGAAATGCTGGAGGAACTCAGGGCTTTCGGTGGAAGCTCACCTGAGGAGAATATCGCACGTATCAAGTCCATGGAGTGGAATGGCGAGCAAGCGAAGACACCCGAGCGGGTCCAGTACTAGCTAGTTGAAGCGAGTACATGAGAGGACACTGGCTCCACTCGGAGATTGTAGAATCTGGCGAATGTGTTCGGTGTCGCCCAGCCTGCAGCTCTGCAGATGTCTGTTAGCGAGGCGCCATGCGCTAGAGCCCAAGAGGACGCCACACTCCGGGTGGAGTGGGCAGTCACACCAAGGGGCATGGTCGACCTTGCTGCTGGTATGCCAAAGCAATGGCGTCCACTATCCAGTGAGACAACCTTTGCTTGGAGAGAGCCTTTCCCTTCAGCTTCCCACCATAACAGACAAAGAGCTGGTCTGAGGTCCTGAAACACTGCGTCCTGTCTACATAGGCGCGAAGAGCGCGTACTGGACAGAGCAGTGCCAAGGCTGGGTCTGCCTCCTCCAGGGGCAGCGCTTGCAGGTTCACCACCTGGTCCCGGAAGGGAGTGGTAGGAACCTTGGGCACATATCCAGGCCGGGGTCTCAGGATCACGTGAGAGTAAGCCGGCCCGAATTTGAGGCACGCTTCGTCAATGGAGAATGCGTGCAGGTCCCCTACCCTCTTGATGGAGGCCAATGCAATCAGGAGCGCTGTCTTCATTGACAGAAATTTAAGCTCGACTGATTGCAGAGGCTCAAAGGGAGCACTCTGCAGGGCAGTTAAAACCACTGAGAGGTCCCAAGAGGGAACGAGAGGAGGGCGAGGAGGATTCAGTCTCCTCGCTCCTCTCAGGAACCTGACGATCAGGTCGTGCCCTCCCAAGGACTTACTTCAACAAAGTAGTGTTGTGCAGCAATAGCGGCGACATAGACTTTGAGGGTGGAGGGAGACAGCCTTCGCTCCAACCCATCTTGTAGGAAGGAAAGCACGACACTGATCGAACATCTCCGGGGGTCTTCTCGGTGAGAAGAGCACCAGTTGACAAAGAGGTTCCACTTTAACGTGTAGACATGTCTTGTGGACGATGCTCTAGCGGAAGTGATGGTAGCCGCCACCGGTGGTGGTAGCGTACTCAAACCTGCCTCGTCCCGTCCAGGAGCCACACGTGGAGGTTCCAAGAACGGGACGAGGGTGCCATAGGGTGCCCTGTCCCTGAGAAAGGAGGTCCTTCCTCAGAGGTATGGGCCAGGGAGGTGCTGTCGCGAGGAGAACCAGTTCGGAGAACCAGGTCCTGGTGGGCCAGTACGGTGCAACCAGCATGACCTGCTCTTCGTCCTCCCTGACCTTGCGCAAGATCTGCGCAAGAAGGCTCACTGGGGGAAACGCATACTTGCGGCCCTGCGGCCAGCTGTGCGCCAGAGCATCCATGCCGAGTGTGCCCTCGGTCAGGGAATAATACTGGGCGCAATGGGTCGAGTCGTGGGAGGCAACAGATCTATCTGTGCGTCCCCGAACTGGTCCCAAATCAGCTGAACCGACCGGGGATGGAGCCGCCATTCTCCCGGGAGGGGCTGAAGCCGTGATAGCTCATCGGCCACACAGTTCAGGGCTCCGGGGATATAATGGCACGAAGCGACCTCAGATGCTTCTGGCTCCATATGAGGAGGTGGCGGGCGAGTTGCAACATACGGCGGGAGCGCAGACCACCTTGACGGTTGATGTACGCTACAGTTGCAGTATTGTCTGATCGGACTAGTACGTGTTGGCCCTTGAGCACGGCCCGGAAGCGGCGCAGGGCAAGACGTACAGCAAGCAATTCGAGGCAATTGACGTGCCAAAGGCACTGGGGTCCTGTCCAGGAGCCCGCGGCAGCACGTCCATTGCACATGGCACCCCAGCCCGTGGTGGAGGCATCTGTCGTGACAACAACATGCCGAGAAGCTCGTTCCAGGGGCACTCCGGCCCGTAGAAAGCTGAGGTTCGACCACGGGGTGAAGGTCTGACGGCAGGTCGGAGTAACTGGTACTCGGGAGGTGCCGTGTTGCCATGCCCACCTCGGGACTCGGTCGCGAAGCCAAAGCTGAAGCGGTCTCATATGAAGCAATCCGAGCGGCGTTTCCGTGGCTGCAGATGCCATATGCCCCAGGAGCCTCTGAAAAAGTTTCAGTGGGACCACACTCTTGCCCTCGAATTGTCTCAGGCAAGTCAGCAGTGACTGCGCGCTCGCTAGTAAGCTGCGTGGACATGGCGACCGAGTCGATGTCCATACCGAGAAAAGAGATCCTCTGCACGGGGCAAAGTTTGCTCTTCTCCCAGTTGACCCGAAGGCCCAGACGGGCTAGGTGCCAGAGCACTAGGTCCCTGTGTTCGCAAACCTGATCTCGAGAGTGAGCTAGGATCAGCCAGTCGTCGAGATAGTTCAGGATGCGAACCCCGTGTTCCCGGAGGGGAACAAGGGCTGCCTCGACGACCTTCGTGAAGACGCGAGGAGACAGGGCTAACCCGAATGGGAGAACCGCGTACTGATATGCCTGCCCCTCGAAAGCAAACCGTAGGAACAGTCTGTGTCGAGGGAGAATGGAGACATGAAAGTAGGCGTCCTTCAGGTCGATCGCTGCAAACCAATCCTGGGGCCGTACACATTCGAAAATGCGCTTGGCAGTGAGCATCTTGAACGGCAGCCTGTGAAGGGAGCGGTTCAGCACGCGCAGGTCCAGGATTGGTCGTAACCCACCGGTTTTCTTCGGGACAATGAAGTACGGGCTGTAGAAGCCAGACCTCATTTCGGCTGGAGGGACAGTCTCGATCGCACCCTTCGCCAGCAGGGTGGCAACCTCCGCTCTCATGATAGGGGCATTTCCACCGACCATAGTGGAGCGGACTCCCCTGAAGCAGGGAGGAGACCGCGCGAACTGAATCGCGTAGCCGAGCCTGATCGTCCGCGCAACCCAGCGGGACAGGTTGGGAAGCTCTAGCCAGGCTCCCAAGAACTGTACCAGCGGGGTCACGCGAACCACAGGCTTCCCGTCGGTGGGGCAGCGAGGCGGAATGACTGTCCCGGACGTGGACGGCATAGCGACAGAGGGGGATGAGAGCTGCACGGTCCGTGGACGGCGCGTGCTGTCATCCGGCTCTGGGACAGAGGAGGACGAGGGGTGCACGGCTCGGAGGCGGCGCACCGTGTCGTCCAAGAACTCTGTGTGCTCAGGGATGAACGTGTCACTTCTTTAACCACATTAGGCTGCTGCCCACCCGGGGGTGAGCAGCAGAGAGTGGAAAACGAGGGATTCTCCCCCGGCCCTCCACCGGGGGAAGGAGTGGTCCTGCTACCATCTCCTGAGAAGTGACCATCTCAGCACGTCTCAGGAGCACCGCTTAGCCCGGCGTTTAGCGGGGGGAGGGGCAGGAGAGGGCTGTGGTGTCCCCCCGCGGCCTCCAGAGCCCGCCCGGGTGGGGTGGGAGCCGCGGGAGGGCGCCTTCGGCGGATGGGCAGACTGAGGGATCTGAGCGGACGGCGGGGCCGTCGGGGCAGAATGCCACAGTCTGCTCATGGGCGGTTGAGAACTGTTGTACAGCCCTCAACGGCACCGCCGAATGGCCGACCTGGGATATGAGGGTGTCGGGCAGACGGGTCCGCCGGACATCCTGCACATCGGACAGGTTAAGCCACAGGCTTGAATGGTGGACATCACCTGACCCAGGGAGCGTGCAGCCACTTTCGTCGCTCGGGGAGCAAGGTCAGTGGCGGCGCGCAGCTCAATGAAGAGCCCCGGGTCAGTCCTAACCTCCTGCATGTCCATGAACACCTGGGCCAGGTAGACCAGCATAATGGCCATGGCATGCAGTGAGGCGGCTACCTGTCCTGGGCGCTATAGGATTTCGCCACAAATGTAGACGAAAAACTACAGGCTTTGGACGGGTGCTTAGGATCGTGCCGAGAAGAAGCACTCTGAGGACACATTAGCATCGCAACAGAGCGTTCAACCGGGGGGACCCCAGTGTACCCATGGGCAGCGGCCCCAGAGGGAAGGAAGGGCGGAGGAGATCAACGAGGGATCGCTGGAAGACCTGGGGTCTTCGAGGATTTCGAGATCTCCTGATGCACATCCGAGAAGAAAGGTATTGGGGTTAGACGGCGACGAGGGTCCGCGGCCACCCCAAAAACCAATCGTCCCGGGAAAGCATGGCCGTCATCTCAGGATCTGACTTGACAAATGCCATATGCACACCCGAAAGTGGCAGCACTGTCAAATCTTCACTTCCTGAAGATTCTTGCCCGCCCTGTGATGCTGCGATGGACAACAGATCCGATTCTGGAACGTCAAGGGAAAACCCGCGGGGGGTCCGAAGACGGGCCCGCGGGCATCCGGTGAACGTTCACGGGTTGCGTCAATAAAGAGGGGGCGTGGGGCACGGACGGATAGTCGGCGCCTTTGTTCCACACCAACACCTTTAGGTCACCCTGGCCACCAGCCGAAGTAGCACCTCACGTGGAGAGTGTTAGATCGGGGTGTGGATGAGAGGACTCTCTCTCTAACGAGATCATCGAGTCTCGACCGTAATGACGCGATGGTCACGTTCCCGCGGGGAGAACGTGAGTCATCCACAAACCCTGCTCTAGCGTGATCAAGCCTAAGCACGCAGAGCAGAGAATGTGCCCGTCAAAATCGGAAATGAATCCGCGACCAGAAATGCACGGGCGAGCCGTCTTTAAAAAGACGTGCCGCGTGCGAGCTCTTTTGTGAGAGAAAGAAACTCTGAGAGTGTTGAAGCGCCCGGGGAGAAACACACTCACTGGCAAACCACTGCACAGATAAGCAGGAAGCACGCACTCGCCGGGAGATCGCTGTCACACCAACACCAGAGAATCTCGCTCGTCTGTAAGCAGCTGACAGTACAGAGATGGCTTGTGGAGTGAAGAATTAACTTGGCTCCGAAGCGAAAACATATCTGCATGTTGCCGGCGTCCTCCTTTTATACCCACGAGGTAAGGCGGAGATACGCTATGCAAATTCCGCAGACCCATGGCATTTCTTTGCCATTGGCTCGTTTTGTAATACTCGAAGTTGATAGGCTTTCTAAGCGAAACCGCATTCGTCGTCACGACGGAACTCTTAGTGACAATGAAAGGGAACGTCCTGGTTGCGTATGCAACCCACCGTTCCCAGAAGAAGGGAACGGAGGACGTAGTCGACGCCGACTGAAATGGGATCTCGCTAGAGAGCCTATCCTCTTCGAGTACTATTGAACGAGCAAATGTAATTGGCGTGCGTGATTCGCATTACACACTCCGCCCCCGCGGCGCGGGTATAAATACGGAAGTGGATGCACGCACTAGTTGCTTTTCGCAAATATCCTGTCTTTCAATAGCGTTCCGATCCTCTGGTGCAGGTTCCGATGGTCCCGGCACAGCCTCTCCCACCTGAGCCCCGCTTCCTTCCCAGCTCCGGAACAGCTCGCGGCCCTCCTGCTGGGCGCGGAGGAGCGCCTCGAACTGGCGCTCCTGTTCCTCCTTCATGGCCTACAGGGCACGATGTTGCTCCTGGTGTAGACCCGCGAGCACGTGGATGACATCCGCAAATGGGGACGGAGACTGTCTGGCGGCGGCTTCTTCTTCCATCGCGGGTTTCGGCACCAGTGTAACGATGGTTCAGTTTGTGTGGGGATGAAAGAAGACAAGGGTCGGTGTAACGGGGACTCGTACACTTTATTAAATGCAAAAATAAACAAACAGAAAAGAAAAGGTGCGCCACATGCGCCTTCACTGTAGACACGTCTACAGCACAGTTCAAAAACACTCTTTCCCGCTGACTCAGCTCTCAGTCCAATTTTATCAAACTCTTCCAGATGTGTAAACTCAGTCCATTCATAAAACTCTTCCCATGTGTCGGCCAGCAAGTCGGGGGTGTTGGTACGAGTCCCCAGTCCTCCTCTCTCTCGCTCTCTCGCACCAGCCGGCTTTTATGCGGTCTCCCCACACCAATTACTGCAATCAGAAACAGGTGTTCGTCATTTGCACTTGACCTACTTACCGCTCGGCTCCTCCCTCACTCTCCCGCTGCAAACTCCGCAAAACCACGCCCCCCTCATCACACAGGCGTTTTTCTTTGCCTCTCTCTCGCAGACGCACTGGATCTCAAGTTTCTTTTGTAATAATAATAATAATAATAATAATAATAATATGTTTATTTTCTATAGCGCCTTTCAAGAACCCAAGGTCGCTTCACAATGTAATACAAAAAACAAATAGCAAACAAACAACAAGCGAACAAATACAAAGGCCATCTGCTTACGAGAGACAAAACAGATGGAAACAAGCATACACTGGTTTGCATGAAAAGAAGGAGATATTGCATTATTTATCAAAATATGCTATTATGATAAAGTATGTAGCAGATAGAGTTGGAAAAGTGTAGAACAGAGAAAACAGTGATAAGGAAGATGATTTATTGGGCAAGCTTGAAGAAATGAGTTTTCAGATGTTTTTTGAAGGACCGGATGTTGTTGTTCGCACGAAGATGATTCGGGGGCAGCTTATTCCAGAGCGTAGGGCCAGCAACATTAAAAGCCCTTCCGCCCACCGTGGAGAGTCTGACCCGGGGTACCACGAGAAGGTTTTCTGTGCTAGATCTGAGGGCCCGAGTTGGAACATATGGCTGTACCAAGTTAACAAGGTATTTGGGTGCCGGGCCATGTAGGGCTTTAAATATTAGGATTAACAGTTTAAATTGGATGCGGTGTATGACAGGAAGCCAGTGCAGTTGGTGAAGGATAGGAGTGATGTGAGCAGATTTTTTATTATATGTGAGGGTGCGTGCAGCAGAGTTTTGAACCATTTGGAGGCGGTGTATTGCTTTGGTGGGTAGTCCGCTATATAATGAATTACAGAAGTCCAATCTGGAAGTGATAAAAGCATGAATAACAGTTTCCGCATCTGTAAAGGTAAGAGAGGGGCAAATACGAGCAATATTCTGCAGGTGGAAGAAGCATGATTTGACAGTCTGACTAATGTGTGAGTGAAAGCAGAGCGGGGGTCGAACAAAACTCCCAGATTCCGTACAGTTTTTGAAGGCCTAATCTCAACACCATCAATGTCAATAAAAATGTCATGTCTGGGTGAGTTTTGTGATCTAGGGTTAATCAACAGGATTTCTGTTTTACCAGCATTAAGCTGCAAAAAGTTAGAGGACATCCATGTTTTAAGGTCGTGAAGGCAGGATATAACTGAAGGGGGTGGAAAAGATGAGTTCGGGTCAATCGTGAAGTAGATTTGAATATCATCAGCGTAGCTATGAAAATTGAGACCATGCTGTCTGATGATGTGGCCTAACGGTAGTAAGTATATTAGAAATAGAAGCGGGCCAAGTACAGAGCCTTGGGGCACACCATGGGAAACACAAACTGACCGTGAGCGATTTTTGCCTATCTTAACAAATTGTTGTCTATCGCATAGATATGAGGTCAACCACTGAAGTGCCGCACCCGTGATGCCTATTTCAGACAGTCGTGAGATAAGTGTAGAGTGGCACACAATGTAAAATGCTGCACTGAGGTCAAGGAGAACCAGGATACTATGTGCACCCAAATCAGAAGCCAGAAGGAGATCGTTTAATACTTTTAGGAGTGCTGTTTCTGTACTGTGATGTGTACGGAAACCGGATTGAAGGGGTTCAAAGAGATTATGTCTCTCTAAGTGTGATTGCAGCTGCGCCACAACTACCTTCTCAAGTAGCTTGCCAACGAAAGCGAGATTTGATATTGGTCTATAATTACTGTGAGTGGCGTTGTCGAGACCAGGCTTCTTAAGGATTGGGGTAATGGCTGCTACTTTCAGATTAAGTGGAACAGTGGCAGTGGCAAGAGACCTGTTAATAAGGTGGGTAATAGGTTGAATGAGTAAGGAGGAATGAGTTTTTAACAGGTATGTTGGAATAGGATCAAGTGTACAGGAAGTTGAGTTTGATTTGTTAATCATATTTGCAACCACAGATGTATTTGTGAGTGAAAAAGTGTCTAGCGGACAACCAATCAAATATGGAGTTGAAGGGGTAGTGGCAGGAGAGGAAAATGACTGATAGATGTTGTCAATTTTTTGTAGGAAGAAAGACTGAAAATCTTCACAAAGATCAGCAGAACCAGTAAGAGCTATGGTGGACGGTTTGACCAGTTTATTTATTTCTGTAAAAAGAGTTTTGGGTTTGCATTTAGCTTTGTTAATAACAGTAGAGAGATAGTTGGAGCGTGCGATGTTAAGCGCTTCTTTGTATTTCACTACCGATTCGGAAAAGGCTATGGCATGAACAAGAAGGGAAGTTTTGTTATGGAGTCTTTCAAGACGCCTACATTGAGTTTTCAGAACTCTGAGCTCAGGGGTGAACCAAGGAGAGGAGTGAGTAGACGGAACAGCTCTAGTTATTAAAGGAGCAAGCTCATCCAATACATCACCAAGCGATTTATCGTAGGTAGAAGCTATCTCATCAGGACACAGCAGATTGAGTGAGGAAGGAAGAGCAGAAACCGCAATGGCAGTGGAGAAATTTTCGACAGTTATGGTTTTCAGATTTCGGTAGGATATAATAGTGTTAGTTATAGGTTTTACAATGGGTAGTGAGAAGTCAAAAAGTATTAGTTTGTGATCAGAGATACCCAGATTGTGACCCTGGGCATGCACATTGTCAATACCAACCGTACAGAGCAGATCAAGAGTATGAGAGTGAGAATGTGTTGGAAAATCGATGTGCTGAGATACTTTAAAATAATCCAGAACAGACAAAAAGTCTTTTGCAGCAGTACAATCAGAATCAACATGTATGTTAAAATCACCAAGCATCATTATTCTATCATGCAGGGCAAAAGCGAGAGTGAGAAGTTCAGTCAGATCAGAACAGAAGTTTGGGTTGTTTCTAGGGGGTCTGTAAATCAGTAGAATCAGAAGCGGAGCGGGTCCAGCAAGTTGAAGTGAGAGACATTCAAAACTTGCAACATCGAGAATGTCATATTTAGTCACTTTGTAGTTGTTCTTAAAGATCACTGCCAGACCACCACCTCTACCACTAAGTCGAGGTTTTGTGAAATAACTATATCCAGCAGGGGTTAAAAGGTTCAGTTCAATGAAATCGTCAGGTGTTTGCCAGGTTTCAGTCAGAAAGAGTAAATCCAGGTCTCTCTCAGATGTAACTTCATTCAGCAGTGTACCCTTGCCAGTCAGAGAACGAGTGTTAAAAAGTGCACAGTTGTATCGATGGGGAACATGCGACGAGTAGGTCACATCTTTGGTTAGGGGTATGAGAGTGCTAGCATGGTGGAGAGTCACATCGTTACCATGGTAACGCCCCGATCTCGGTGACAGTATCACAGGTATTGAGAGAGAGGGGTCATAGTTGTAAAGCCATCTACGTTTAGCAGACCGATGGATATAACGTGTACAACGTGCAATTCCGAGAGTAGCACATAAGTCAAACGTGGAGGATTCCAGACGGGTTAGACTATTGAGGTTGTGCAGTTGCAATGAAGTATAGTTTAACTCCATTCCATGAATGAGAAGCAGAACAAGGCCAGCAAAGCCCAGGGCCAGCAGTCTCAGTGCCGGAGTTTTATAAATGGCAAAGTACATCTCTTTGCAATTTAAGACAGCACTCACAGAAAACCAAATGGCCACCCACGTTACTACAACACTACGTTAGCCAAAACCCGACTGATATTGGGTGAATCCACAAAACTAAACCAAGCAGCTCGCCAAACAAGTTAAAACTTGCCTACCTGCTGCATTAGATGTTATGGGACTCACAGATATGCAGCGGCAGAGGGCTCGCAGGGAGAGTGATGCGAGGCCAGCACGTTAGCCAGACCAAAGAGGGCAGAACCACAATAAAACATTACGCAATGAATAAGGGGAAACTTACCCACCAAGAGTGCAGAATGGTAAAGCCGAAACAGTGGACAGAGGGCTCGCATGGATTTCATAAAGTGAGACGCTGAGCAGAGATTAGCAGAGATTGTCCAAATTGTCCAGAGAGTGTCAGGGACTTCGGAAAATGTAACATCCATGCAACAGGTGCTTCGAACATCCAACACTGTTCCATTAAGATTTTATGTCGCAAGAAAGCACATCCGAAGCCAACAGCAGGATTTATCCCAAGTATATCCCTAGTAAATATCCAAGTTTCGTGACCCGGGAAAAAGAAAAAATCCAGATTCTCCGTTCAGCAGTGTCGCCCAGAAACAGACAACATGAAGTTGAGGATGAAACGAAGCAAACAAGTCCAGATTCTCTGTTCCAGTGTCCGCTTGCCAGTGTCACCCAGAGGCAAGCAATATGATGTTAATAGAAAAAACGTGACAAACAAAGATTTACAATTTACAAAAGATTAACAATAACAAAACAAAACAACGGTTTGCGATGAGAAGCGGCAGCCATTTCGCGCACAGCGTACTCTCAGTCACATGACACATCACATGCAGTTCCCGCACTGCACGTGCCGGGTCTCGATATTAAATGTTTCAGGATAGAAACACATCATACAGCTAATAAAACTGTATGTCACTGCGTGTCACCAATGACAAAAACACAACTGTAACAAATTATTTAGCCTTTGTTGCTTAAAAGAAACAGAATGCCTTGCTGAATTCACCTTACAATAAAACGAGGTTGATCGCGAATAAAAGAGCTCTGTATCTGCTGCTAACTTGCATTTGTTGGCATGAACGCGTTTCGTCAACAGTTCATGTTTAGATAATGCCACATTGTTGACAATCATACTGTTCAAACACTCTAAAACTCCACAAAACCAGTTGAAACAACTGGATTGAACACTTAAAAAAAAAAAACTTTAAATACAGCTAATTTTATAAGATATAGGGTCTACATTTGGACACGTCGAAAGATTTATCTTGAAAGGAACTTTCTGCTCTTTAAAGGTGCTCTAAGCGATGTCACACGTTTTTTAGGCCAAAACATTTTTTGTCACATACAGACAACATCTCCTCACTATCTGCTAGCTGCCTGTCCCCTGAACTTATTGTAAAAACACGTGGTCTCTGTAGACCCCCAGGCTCCACACACGGCAACAAAAACAAACTGGGCTAACCCGCACCACGAAACATAACACACTGTTCCAACCAATAACCGACAAGAAGGATTTGGGGGAGAGGTTTGGGGGGTTAGTGCACGGATGAGGAGGAGGGGGGTCGAGCTAGCCTCTGTTATGTTTGACAATACTTTAAACGTCAACAAGAAGTGACGTCCCCCAACAGCGCTTAGAGCACCTTTAAGATAAAATCGTATCATCAGGCTGGCTATCCGACACTCTCCATATGAAAGATGGGATATTAACACTGTTATTGTCCTGCACCCCCACGATAAAGCACTGAACTGCTCCTCCAACCCCCTACATGCTCTCTGAGGAGCGTCTGAGACAAACAGTTGATATTAAAGTTGATTATTACAGTGTTGATAATGAAGGAATTAAATCATTTAGGCTACATGTAGTAATATTTCTGTCATAAAAGTTTATTAAAATATTTAATTATTTCAGAATTAAAATGGAAGAATTATTGAAGAATTAAAACGCTACTTCGGTTTAGGCCAGCTTTTTCCAAGAAAAACGAAATACAAACAAACTCATGTTTACGCAGTATTGTGGTATATGCATGTATACTACAGATTTTTTTGGATCCTTACAACCAGGGTGCGATTTGTGGATAAAGCAGAGGGGGGGGTATTTTTTGAAAGTTTTTTATTTTTTTATTTAAATAAGCCTATCTCGAACCACAGTGTAGGCTTATTAGTCCTTTTGTTGAACTAAATAGCATTTATAGAATAATTCTGAACTTGAAAGAAAAAATATCGCAACATTTTGACAATTATGTTTTAAATTATTTGATTTTTATACATTTAATTAGGTGCTCTTGATGAGGCACTGGTAAAAATAAAGGAGCTGGAATAACTGATGTCAAGGCTTACCATCTCCCGATCTTTGCTGGATAGATTGTGTGTGTCAGATGAAGACTTCAGATATTTCACAAGGTTCTCATCCAAAAACATTTTTATGGTTTTCTGGAGATCTATTGAGCCCTCAGCATCCAATATTGTGTACTGGTCCAAAGCCAAGAGGATTGGAATTTCAACTGCAGAGAAAGAGGTCGTGAAGCCAAGCCCCTAGCGTAGGATGCAACTCATTGAAGAGTTTTTCATGTATTTCTTGCGGGTTGCTGTCGGCCTTAAGGGCCGTACACACCGGGACGAATATCGGCGCGCGTTATTCGCCAGCCTTTTTCAACGTGTTTTTTGTGATCACACCCAAGCGATTTTCGCTGACGATGAGCCGAGTGAACATGCAAATTCATTCCCTGACATTAGATGGCGCTTAATGTAAACACAAACACTACACTACAGCACACAAACGATGCCGATTGTCAAAAGTTTGTTGGAAAAAGTTACAAGCCTATGTACATGAAAGACAATTAAGTGAAATGAAACTCACCATCAAGGCCCATTTGCTCTGCAATACCACTCCATAACAGTTCTCTTTTATCAATATTTTTGTAGTCGCTGTCGCGTTTGTCATACAGTTCCTTATGTTCCGACACCAACGAGACCAGCAGCTCTACATTTATCTTGGCTTGCATCTTCCTCGTCTTCTTCCTCCCGGCAGTGTGTAGAGGCTACTTGGTGTATATCTTCTTCGCCATTACGTATGTGTGCTCGGCAAGACCGTTTTGTGTTTGAGCGCCCCCAAGTTGTGTTTTACTGTAACTTCAGAAGCTCCAGACACGTGACCAAAAGTGCCAATCTCATTGGTCGGATAGTTTTTGACGCGGCGCGTCAAACCAAAAAAACGACCCGAGGCGTTTTTTAAAAAATTACGCTTTTACGCATGGCGTTTTTCGCGTCGGTGTGCACACTCACATTGGCGCCCTTTGTTTAATCACGAGGCGTTAAACGTCAGCGAATATCGCACGCGAAATTCGTCCCGGTGTGAACAGGCCTTTAGAGAGAGAGTTTTAGCTGAGATATTTGGAGTGAGCACTTCTACAGTGAGTCACATTGTAATCACATGGGCAAACTACTTGTAGCTTGTGTTGGGATCCATTCAAATATGGATGACCCGTGAACAGGTGAGGCGAACAATGCCTGTGAAATTTCAGCAGTACTGCCCAAATGTGAGGGTCATTATTGACTGCACAGAGTTCAGATGTGAGAGCCCAGAGGCAATTACCCTTCACTCTGAAACATTCTCAACCTACAAGAGCCATACCACCTTCAAAGCTTCGATTGGAGTTGCACCCTGTTGTGCGATCACATTTGCATCAAAGTTGTTCACTGGCTCTATCTCTGATAAGTAGTTGACAAGGCAGTCAGGAATCTTGGACTTACTGGAGCCAGGTGATGAGGTTATGGCAGACAAGGGCTTCCTTATTGGAAAGCTTTTGGAGGTTGTTGGGGCAAAACTAATCATTCCACGTTTCATGCATAGAGACCAGTTCAGCAGAGAGGAAACAGAGAGAACCCAGGCCATAGCCAGACTCCGCATCCTGGTTGAACGTGTAATTAGGCGAGTAAAAGTGTACCACATTTGGGATCGCCCAATTCCCCTCACCTTGGCAGGCACAGTGAATCAGATGTGGTCCTGCTGCTGCATGATGGCAAATTACCAGGGTCCTTTAGATTTTGAAGGTGAGGTAAAATACTGGACAGATTGAACATGCCAGCTCACACTTGCTTTGCTTAGAGCCCACATCAACGGGGCATAAGCAGTTGCTGTGAGAACCTGCCTTTAGTTTTTTTACCGCTCACACTGGCTTTGCTTAGAGCCCACATCAACGGGGCATAAGCATTTGCTGTGAGAACCTGCCTTTACATATGTTATAAAATAACTTTTAACTCAGATATAGTGTGTAGGCCACTGACTTTGAATATATATCATTACAAAGTTCTAAACCATAAGTAATAAAACCACATGACATTTGTCAAAGTATGTCTACTTAAAGTGTCTATAATAAATTCGATAATAAATATTAATGTCTTTATTTAGTAATTTTATGTTGTTTCTACATTAATCTGGAGGGTAAATGTAAAATTATTAAATGATAAAATATAGTAAAAACGTATAGAAACTTGAGGTTTTTTTTATTGTGATCAATCACAATTAATCAGAAAAAACGTGTAATTAATCTAGTTAATTTTTTGGATCGTTGACGGCACAATTAATAAGTTTAGTCAACCTAATATTATTACTTTTGTTTTGAATTAAAGTTATGTTACAGTTTTCGTTGTATGCCGAGGAGAGGGAGTACATGGAGCGTGGAGTTTACCTAGAGAACGCTGACAACGGTGAGGGATGTTAGACAGCACAACAGATTTTGCGCGTGTACAAATGCATGTGTTAGAGCATGTTTGTCTGTTTATCAGAGTTTGGGAAACATTTGTAAAATAACATTTATCATAAAGCTTAGAAACATACAACATGCATAACTGTGAATAATATAAACATCTTTGGTTGGCCACTTTCTTGCCTATTTTCGCCCTAGCAAAACATGGATGTATTTACCAAAGTAGAATTCTTCAGCTTTAGCCTTGATTTCTTGGATCAGCTCATCATCCCTCCATACTCTCTCCACAGTGAAGTCACTCCTTGTATTCGTCACCAGATCACACCAAGCTAAGCCAGTGACCATCAGCTGACCCTGGACTTGCCAGTGGTAGGTGTGTTTTTTATTTTTTTATTTAGCTTGACCCCCAATAATATTGATGTGTGATGCCTCTCCAATGTCGTTCACATCAGGGCACTTAACCTCTACTAGGCCATAGGGAGGATCTTCGTTTGGGTCCACCACTTTACCATGATGAGACCGCATGGAAGAACATTAACTGCAAAGGTCTCAGCATAGCGGCGAAGAAACTCTGGCTCAAGCTCCACTCCTCTACACATTGCTTTGGTCTGGGGGGCACCTTTAATGATCCGGCCAGCCAGTGTCTTTGCAGTGGACTCTGATCTGACATGAGCAGCTTCATGGAACTTGCTTGCTGTAAGACGGAGACGACGCCTGCTGAACCAGAGTGGGCTTTTGGATTGATCCCTTGTTCCCTCCTCAACGATCCCTGATATTTCAGGGGTCACCTCCAGACTCTGCATATGCAGGAGTTCAGCCCAGCTACCAGAGACAAAATGAAATTGTGGAAGTGTGTATAGGGGGACAGGTAATGGGGGGAATTGTGGAGCATATGAATGAATGAGCACATCCTTTGGCAGCACAGCTGGACACTGGTAAGACAGCACTGAACCTTTTGGTACCTCTCCAAATTTAGAGGACACCATGCTTACAGCAGATATTCCATCAATAATTTTAAGTATTAGCGGTTGTGGTCGAAGGGAGATGAGGGATGCTGCTCCAGCAATCTCGTCTTTGTCAGGCAAAGGTCCTTAAACAAAAATGTTCATGCCTCAGTGTGTTAATTATCAGTGTGTCTTATCTAATGTGAAGATGTATTAGTATTTGGAGATTACCTCCATATGCTCTATACATATTAGACTGCACACAGCTCCTACCAGAGGCTTTCGGCTTGCGCACTACAAGCTGGTCCACTGGTTCAGGTTTTTTACCTGGGTGCGTGGCCTATGACAGGTCTGCTGTTTGCTTGTGCAAGCAAGGGCAGCTGGAACATTTTTGGTACCTAATGTACTGTAATGTGCTGTCTGGTAAAGTAGTGCAACCAGGTGGTTGAACAAACTTCTTCCAGCAGCACAAGTACAAGTATAAGCTGCCATTTGATGTGGATAGTTAGATTAAAGCGTGATCTGAAGAAAGTGATAGAAAGACTCATATATTTCACATCTTTATTTAACTTTTGTGTGTTGTTCATTTAGGGTGTACACTGGGATTTTTTGGGGACATACAAAAATATGTTTTTGTAACAATATTTTTTTAAAACGTAATATCATTAGTGTAAAATTCGTTTTTTATTATTTATTTGCCTTAATTTCATTATATTCATGTTTAGATAAAATAGCAAAGTTAAATTAAATTCACTGTAAAGATGTACAGATGACCTATAACATCTGGCCCTAATTACCACTGTCCCTGCAATAATATTTGAGACTGAAGTGTCCAAATACACATACAAACATCCTGAAATTCATCCATAAAACCAACAAAAGATAAATTGTAAATTCGTAAAAATCGTAAATAATACATACCGTGGTAATCAAAAATAAATTGCTTAAAAAATAATTTGTAACCTTTGTCCAATTTTGATCGTTTCACATCTCCCTGAAAAATGTCAACAAACCGGACAACATCGGATATATGTACTTTTGGCAAGTACATGAATGACTGAGAAAAAACACGCTGTTCACAGTCCATTTTATGAAGAATGTCCAAGAATGAATGGGGATTGTAAAGGGCGGTGGCGCGACTGGAAGAATACTTCCTTTATAAACACATTACATGCATGCTTAAGTTAGCTTAGGGTCTTCTGAATCCATAGATACCAAACACAGAGTGTTCCATCTCCATTACATATGGTTTATAAGCCCAAATGTAAAAATAGAGAAAACGGACCAAAAACCCCAGAGGGTTTTAATAAACTCGTGTTTTATAAATCAGTGTCGGCTTCAGAAAGAAATGCATCTTTCATACAGATTACATAATCAGATGATATTTGCTTTCGATTTGAATTTTTTCGTGTAAAAGTGGACATTTCAAGCTTTATACAGCCTAGACATATTTCTCATGTATGGGAGGCTAGTATACACTGTGTTTCTGTTTATTTTTGAGGCCATGAAAGCGTGCCTTGATTATTTTATTTTATTTTACAAAAGCACAACGTTTTCTTGTTATTGTGATTTTACACAAATAAACGTAGTTGCGACTGATGCATTAATATTTTATGTATGGCCAGAAATGATGGAGTATTTGAAGTTGATCCACTTTTAATAGGAAAATGTAATGTAAATGTAATGTAATCTGGATGTACTACATTAGCCATGATGTCATCATCATGTGATCTACCAGCGTCAGTTGCGTCGCTTCACTGTCATTCATAAATCCTCTCCTGTGGCCTCATGGGATAGTAAAGTGTCCATCATAAACACACTTCAGAATCTCACTGGAAGTAGTCGATCATCCGGGGACTTTTTATCTGTTCTTTTATGAGTGAATTCAGACACACTTCTTTTGTCACATACTGTATTTCACCTCATATATAGCAGTGAAGTGTGTGATGTCAGATGCAGCCGCCGTCTTAAAGGAAAGTGAACAGAACTCAGTTTTGTAAAAGACTCTCTAGTGGAGAAGTGTGGAAGTGCAGTTAAAGAGATTGGCTTTCCTACAGTAAATAATATAATATACAGTAGTAATATAATATAATATAATATAATATAATATAATATAATATAATATAATACAATATAGTGGAAAGTTTTGCAGGGTCAAGCATCACTCACATTTTCACTCTAAGCAGTGTTTTATTAAAAATGTAAAAATGCAGAATGTCTCCTGTGATGGGTAGGTTTAGGGATAGGGGAAGTGTGTGTGTGTGTGTGTGTGTGTGTGTGTGTGTGTGTGTGTGTGTGTGATGGGTAGGTTTAGGGATAGGGGCAGTGTAAGGGGATAGAATATACAGTTTGTACAGTATAAAAAACATTACGCCTATGGAATGTCCTCACCGATCACAAAAACAAAGCTGTAATATCCATCTGGGGTAACGCTTTAGATTACAGCCCGGAAAGTACTGCGTAATTAAGACGAATTTACAGTGTAACTTTCGGTAATTATAGTGTACCTATAAAGGACTGGCACGTAAGTTTAAGGGAACAATATGTAAAGTTTGGGGAATAAAGGGGTAACAACCAGGAGAATTAAAAAATATATTTATACTGTAAGTATTATAGAACTAAGGGGTACTTATTCTACTATTATGATACAAAAATCTTACATTTGGGAGCAATTTAGCGAGAACATACACTGCGTACCTTTTTGTAATAATTGTGTACCAATACATACTGTATAGGGTTTTTAAAAATGACAGGGTACATATCTATGCATTTATACAGGTTTTTTTTTTTATAGCAAAATTGCAGATGTTTAAGTTTGGGCTTACATGTTTCAAGGCAAGTAAAGCTAAAACTATTTTTTTAAATACTGGGAAATATACTCCTGTTCCATGTAGTTACAGGGTAAGTGTGACGTGGGCCGTAAATTAAAGTTGTGCTTGTTACCCTCTTGTTCCATGTAGTTACAGGGTAAGTACAATAAAAGTACATACACAATCTAATATCACTGACTCGGAAACCTTTATTTGAAAAACAACTTATTACAGTTGGTCTGAAGCGATAATCTACAGTTTAAAATATTGTAATTTTTCTTTCAAACACATATCGTTTCACTTCAGAAGATATTGATCCATCCATTGGGGTCGTATGGATTACTAGTTATTGAAGTATGTGCTGATTGATGCTCCAACATTTAGGAACAGTTGAGCTTGCATTATATGTATTCCCAGAGATGTATTTTATTTATTTTTTTGTATTTTTTGTATTTTTAAAACCTTAATTTGTGTTAATCTGAAGAAGGAAAGTTGTATACATCTTGGATGGCATGAGGGTAAAAGATGAGTAAATGGTGAGGACGTATTGCTGGGTGTACTGCATTTTCATTTAATACATAATACAGAATAGCAAGAGACATGATTTCTTCTTCAGATTCATCAGTGGAAAGAAAGAAAAAGAAGAGGAACAAAAGGAGGAAGCCAAGCAAGATAAAAAAGAGGGGACAAAACGTGCTACTTTCTGCCAAGACTAAGCATTTGAAATTAATTGTTGATTGAAAAAAGCAGTTTTAAATGAAAAAGAAGTGTTGAAAATTTGTTTTAAATTAAGTTGTTTTTCAAATAAGGGTTTCCGAGTCAGTGATATTAGATTTTGTGTATGCATTTTTATTGTACTTACCCTGTAACTACATGGAACAAGAGGGGAACAAGCACCACTACATGAAACAAGAGTATCCTTTCCCCAATATTTAAGCAAAAGTTGCACTTGTTTTAGTTTTCAGTGCACTTTTGTTAAAAATATTACTGTATAAATGCATAAATATGTACCCTGTTATTTTTTAAAAGCCTGTATGTATTGGTACACCATTAATAAAAAAAGGTACGCAGTGTATGTTCTTGCTAAATTGCTCCCAAATGTTAGATTTTTGTATCATAATAGTAGAATAAGTACCCCTTAGTTCTATAATACAGTATAAATATTTTGATTTATTCTCCTGGTTGTTACCCATTTATTCCCCAAACTTTACATATTGTTCCCTTATACTTACATGTAAGTACTTTATAGGTACACTTTAATTATAGAAAGTTACACTGTAAAATCGCTTTAATTACGCAGTACTTTCCGGGCTGTAATCTAAAGCGTTATAATGTCATTTTAACCAGTTATTACAGCAGTTTTTGATTCTTGATTTCTGATCACTTGTTGCAGAGCTTGTGTGGCGGAGCCGAGTCTGCAAGGCAAAGTAGCGGACACACGTGTACAAAAATAAAAGTAAAAATACTAATAAATAAATATAATTAATGATTTTGTTACTACTAATGCAACAGTTAATGACTATGTAAATTGAGTAATTAAAATGAGTTACTACCGATAAATGTATATTTTTAAAGTCTTTAGAAACTTTGAACTAAACATTGATATTGTGTAGTTTGTGATCCTCCATCAGCAGCTGCAGTTTCTCTCAGCTGTATCAGTGCAGTCACTGTGACGTCTGACTGACAGAGGTTTTTGTACCACTCTTTATCACTGTGTGAACACATACTGACTTGGAATGTGTAAACTCTGACAGTAATAATCTCCTGTATCTTCAGTCTGGACTCCACTGATGCTCAGAGTAAAATCACTGCCAGATCCACTGCCACTGAATCTAGATGGAGTTCCAGTATAACGGGTTGATGTCTGATATATGAGGAGTTTAGGAGCTTCTCCAGGTTTCTGTGAGTACCAGTGTAAATAACTACCACCATGCACATCACTGCTGGTTTTACAGTTTATTCTGACTTCTTCTCCTGGTTGAACTGCTGGTATTGATGGACTCTGAGTTACAGTGATCTGTCCTCTACACTCTGAAAGAAAACACAAACAAAAATTAAAATGATATATGATAATATACAGTATATGATAAACATATATATATATATATATATATATATATATATATATATATATATATATATATATATATATATATATATATATATATATATATATATATATATATATTTCACATTTAAAAATAAATAGTAATCATTATTAAAACATGTATTTCACAAACCTTGAATAAACAGTGTGAGAGTCCAGATGAAGATGTTGATGTTGTTCATAGTTGTAGTTTAGTCGTGTGTGATGATGAAGAGTGTGTGTGTTCTGCTCTCAGTCATGAAGTGTTAAACTCACAGCACTATAAACACTCTCAGAGCACTGAAGCATGTGCTGACAATGCAAAGAAGTGGGCAGGATTTACAACAGCTTGTGCTGAGAACAAACTCATATACACTAGAGTTACACAATCATGACTTTATTTAGTATGTTTATTGTGACTCCTGAGACACTGAGGATGTGCAGATGAACGTCCATCTCTGTGTCCATATTCAGTCATGTGACCATCATCACTGCTACACTTCCACTAGATCAGGGGTTCCCAAACTTTTTTTCCTGCGCACCGCCTTCTATGTCCCAACCGGGTTGGCGCACCCCCAATCCCCACTGAAAAAAAAAAAAAAAAACGCAACAAAGCTTTGTTTTATCGCCATATAAAGACTCATGTTTAATCATGCTCAAATAACCAGAACACGCATGACAATAACAACATCAACAAAGTTTCAATATAATGCAACAAAGCTACGCTCAAGTTTCCACTTTTAACCCTTTCACACGTAAGATTAAAATATTGTAACTGACCCCCCAGCGTGAGTTTTTCAAGGTGACCGTTATTTAGAACTTGTCACTTTAATGTTTCCATGGTCATTCCAAGTCATTTAACGGAACATTTCAAAATGACCAATATAGTGATTTGATTTATATTGTGATATTTATCGATATGGCCAGAAATGAAAAAATATATTGTGAAATGAAAAAATCCTATATCGCCCAGCTCTAATTTATCAGCTCCTTTGATCCATTTGATTTGTCTTATAGGTTTTATGTTGGATGCCCTTCCTGACACTACCCTCTGCATTTACCCGGGCTTGGGACCGGCACAAATAGGACACTGGCTTGTGCCCTGTTGAGGCTGCATTTATCTTTTTTTTTCTTTTTTTTTTTATCTGTCTGTCTGTCTGTCTGTCTGTCTTGTCTGTCTGTCTGTCCTTTCGTTTTTTATTTCAATCTTTTTTATTTCTTTTTTGGTTTTTTTTTGTTTTCATTTCTTTAGCTCTGTACACAGCATGGCTTATATCAGTCATTATAGCATCAGTCGTCTGCTTTTCTGTGCAAAAGTCCTAACAAATGCGTCCATATCTAGACCTGTTGTTATGGCCTTCTCGTGAGCCAGAATAACTAAATTTCTTTTTCACTCATGTAGCATAGTGCGGCGGAAGGGGGTAAGAACACGAGACAAAGTGGAGAAAGAGCTATCGCATGATGCAGATGATATTCCAATCACAAGTGAGGTCACATACATGCGATGGAGCTGAGGAAAGGCATTCTTATACCCGTGTAGATATGTGCAAATGGTGGAGAGGTCTACAAACTCTACGTTCTCATCATCATTAGTCTTTTTGAATTCTTTTTCCAACATTATTTTTGCAACAAGAATCTCATTGGAAAGTTTGTCACTGTCACTTTTTGCAATTTTTTGCAGAGGACTTAACATGGCAACATCCAGAAAAGAGGGAGATTGTGGTTGAAGGCAATTAACTGCTTTCATGAGATTCAGATTGCTTTTGGAGAATCTTGTCTCCATCTCTACAATGGCGATGTCCAAAATGTTGAGAAGAGCTCTCTTCAGAGCCTGGCAGTGGACGTAACAACGCTACCTACGAGCAGTGAGCTCATTGTTCTTTTTCTTTTAGCAGCTGGTGCAGGCATGCTGGTTAATATCACAGCACAGGAGCTATTACAGCACAGGTCAACAGAATGAGCCTGCAGCATAGCATTTGCAGACTTCAAGGAACCCAGAACTTTAAGGAGGAATTTTCCTATTTCAAAGAAATGATGCCTCCTTAACATCATCAACAGCCCTGATGCCTCTGCACAGATATCAACAGCAGCGCTCTGTCCTCTGTAACCTCTGACAGGATACTCAGAATAGCATCCTGATTCTCCACAAGACACTTGGTCACATCATAGTGGCTTGTCCCCCTGATCTCCAACAGTCGTTTAAGGGAGGGAACATTATAGTTCTGTCACACATAATGACGGTGAAAAAAAGAGTGCAGTGATCCTGATAGATCAAAAAAGATTTTTGCACACGGCTCTCCTTGCATTGCATGGACCACGGCCAAGTGCAGCTGGTGGTTATAGCAGTGGATATAAGGAATATCCTTCCCTACCTTCTTTTGCAATAAGGCCTGAACCCCACCCCTGACCCCACTCATGACAGAAGCTCCATCATAGCACTGACTGATAATTTCAGCTGCACTATAGCCTGTCAGTCAGAAAGATGCTCAAGAATTTGTGTGGTAATAAATTCAGCATTTAACTGACTGAGGTCAAGCAGGCCAATCAGGTGTTCCTCTGGAATGCCTTTACAGACAAATCTGACCATGATTGACAGATTCTCCACATTACTTCTGTCCCTCGTTCCGTCACTTTTGATGCAAAACCCAGCATAATCTGCTTTGTCATAATTACCTTTTATCTGATTTAATACCATTTTGGCCAGTGTTTCAATAATTTCATTTTGTATGTTGTGAGAGGTGTATTTTGCATTTGGTGGGATGTGTTTGTTAATTTCATTAAATTTGGGGTCCTTTGCCAGTGTGTAGTCAACCATTTTTAAGAACAGTCCTGCAGAGAAATCATCATCATTTGAACTTTCCACACTGCCACGAAGTGGAAGTTCATTTACTGCTAGGAACTGAACTACTTCTCCAATTGTTTTAATATAATACCTATTTTTTTCCATTTGTGTGGGCCCTATTAAATTACAAATGGTCTCCCCTATGGCCTCTCTTTGGGACATTTCAGACCAGGCTTTTGCATTTTTTATGTGGCATTGACTTGATGCGTGCTTTGAGAGTCCCTTGTCCTTTTCCAATACAGTTTTCAAATTAGTAAATCCTTGTTTTGTGAAAACCAAATCCCTATCATTGTTCCCCCCAAATTTCTGACACGGGAAACAAAAGCACGCATCAAGCTTTGCTGAATATTCGAGCCATGGTCTCCCACGATACCAACCTGGGCAGAATGAGCGGGAGCTCTTGCCAAAATTACGTTTGGGGAAAACCAGAGCTATGGGTTGTGACGGTGCTTCAGTGTTTAAGCCTATGTTGTATACATCCGCAACAGCCACGGATGGGCTGGGAACGACGGGTGATTCGGTCTCGGCTGCAGCTAATGCCCTAGCAGCCTCGTTGCTGCTGCCAGTGCTAGCTTTAGCAACCAGAAATCGGCGCATACTCGACTCGTCACTCGGTGCAAATTACAAGAGAAAGCGATTGAGAGATATGGAGGGAATGAGAACACGCTTACAGAAAGAGTAACCAAATAATTTCAGTGACTGACGGCGAAGGAAACTCAAAACAGGGGCTGAGCTCAGCTAACGACAGTGTGTCTGCGTGCTCCGCTCTGCAGTGACTGACTGAGACGTGAAGCTCAGCAGGTTCACCACAAGCCGGTGAAGCGGCCACGCCCTCCCTATGCATCTACCAATCAGTAGCTACTTTGAATGAGGGATAGAGAGCAGAGAGCGCTCACTCTGACCATTTTTCTTGAAATATTTTTTAAATTTGGGATTTTTGCATGCCATCACGTTTGGGGGGGCAGTCACGGCATTTGGGGGGGCATTGCCCATCCTTGCCCATGCCTATATCCGGCCCCGCTGAAGATTGAAGTGTGAAGCTGCAGGTTTTTCTGTCAATCATGATGATTGATCTGCATATGAAGAACAGAAGCATCATTATGAGAAACTCCACAACATCATCCATGATCAAAGAGGTCAAAGGTCACCTCAGAGGTCACAGCTCATCACATATATTTCTTTAAACAGTGTTATATCAGAAAGCATTTAGTCAAATCTGAATGTGTGAGTGTTGAGAAGAGCTGAGGATCTTCTAATATCAGTGTGTTGAAGTGTTGTTTCTCTCTCTCTGCTGGAGTGTGTGTTCACTCGAGTGGAATAGAGGTTTTTGTACGAGTGTTTCATTAGATTGTATCACTGTGGTGCACATTCGGTGGAGGAACTAAACTGGTGATCAGATGTAAGTCTTTTTAATTAACTATTTAAAAAAATAAATACAATTTAGATTTCAGAAAGTGTTTTACAGTTGAAATAAGAACAACATTTTTTTATAAAAATGATTATTAGATATTGTGGCAAACTTTACTTGAAGCCTTTATGTATAATGCATTATAAAGGTATCAATAATGTAGAATTTAATGCCTTTTATATTTTAATAAATAACTGTAACCAAAGTTACAAATGCATTATAATATTTGCAAATTCCTTGTTTCATCTGAAAATGGTTGTGTTTTTAAGTGTAATATACATTTTTTAAGGTGTAACAATGAATAGATAATATTATAATGTGTAAAAACTGTATTAAAAATGTCTTATAACTTATAATATCTTATAACTGCGGTTACAATTATTGATGAGATCAAACATGCATTATAATGTATAAAACAAATAATAATTAATGCATTAAAAATACTTTTATAATGCACTATATATAAAGACTTTAAAGAAAGGTTTTTACTAATATTGTTGTATAATTATTTAATCTAAAACAATGATATTGTCATGTTTATACATTCAGAAGAACTGCATTATTTCTTTAAAACAATTCTAAACATATTTCCATAATGTGTCTCACTATGAGTTTATTCAGTTTATTACATGTTTGTTTTTCCTTCATTTATTTCTACACTGAGTTCATATTTAGTTCATCTTTTATTGTAGAAATCATACATGTAAAAAAGAGATTTGACATCAGAATGTAAATGTTGCTACTTTCTGTAGTTCAGTCAATGATACTGAATCTCTTTTGCTCATGTTGTGCTTATAATTCAGTGCTTTATAATACAAACACAATATATGTGTGATTCAATTGTGTTTTAATTCTGTTTGAAATTGTTACATTTCGAGTTGAATATCTTAAAATTGAAGATTTTTATGTTCAGAGTTAATAATTGCTGGAATTAAAGCATTCTGTGTATTATAATGTTTAGTTTGATTCATGAGGTTCGATTTAAATGTATATAGTGATTGTGTAGTGTGTATATATATATTCACTGTAGTGAAGCTGAATGACATGAAGGATCAGATGCTGGTGATTTGTCCTACATTCCTCATGTCTGCTGCTTCAGTCCTGTTGAAATGCTGTGAATGTGCAGTGCAGTGTGTTGTGTGTGTGTTTGTGAATGTGTTGTGTTTGTCTCCTGCAGCTGGTCCCACAGTGAAGCCCTCAGTGTCTCTGCTGCCGCCCTCTTCTCTGCAGATCTCTGGAGACTCAGCCGCACTGCTCTGCCTGCTCAGCTCTTACTCTCCACAGGGGGCGCTGGTGAGCTGGACACTGGACGGGTCAGAGGTCACCGAGGGGGTTCTGACCAGCGCAGAGAGCCAGCAGGACGGCCGCTACAGCCGCAGTAGCGTCCTGACCCTCAGCAAAGCACGCTGGGAAGAGGGAGAGCTGTACGTCTGCAGAGTAACACATGATGGAGCTCCTCATGAGGTCTCGTTCCACAAGAGCTCTGAGTGCTGATGTTTCTCTCCTGAAGATGAGCCGTATCTGAGTGTCCTGTGTCAGGCAGGATTCACATGAGTCTAGTGCTGCAGCTGTAGTGCTTTACAACTCAATACTGAAACTGTGTGTGTGTGTGTGTGTGTGTGTGTGTGTGTGTGTGTGTGTGTGTGTGTGTGTGTGTGTGTGTGTGTGTGTGTGTGTGTGTGTGTGTGTGTGATCTTTCAATCTGCTGTGTTTGCTGCAACATTCAATAAAGCTTCTCAACAAGTTCACTTTGTGTCTGACAACATCATTGAACTAACAGATGAAGATGCAGGTGCTTTTCAGAAGGTTGATGTAGCAGTAAATGTCAAATAAAGCTCTTGGGGTTTGAACATGGTCTCTGGAGACAGAGCTGCTCTATTCTGAGAGATCACAATCACTCCACCCTGACAATGCAAATGGGCTTTTCAGTCTCACTCTCTGATTGGTCACATGATCTGGACTGGAACACAACAGTTTCACTTCTGCTGCACATTTACATAAAAAGAAGGTGATGAACTTTAATGTATAAAAATATAATAAAAACAATGAATAAAAACATGATCATAAATCAAGAATCAGCCATTGTGACAGTAATTGTTTAAGATTGTAAAAGTTTCTGTAGATCAATGGAAAGCATCTCCTCCAGACAGCAGAAGTGACTGAATGCAGTGTGTTCAGTTTGATTGACAGGGATCATATATTACACCTAAAACATGATCATATTGAAACACTGACTCATTCTCTTGATGTTGATTGTAATGATAGTGTTATTAGTGTTTGGATAAGTTGCAGGGGTTTGACAGTGATGCTGAAAGAGCCAAGAATACATTACAGTAGTCCAGTCTGGAGATAACAAGAGTTGTGTACCTCTGATAGGAAGAACCTGATCCTCCTAATGTTGTATAAGGCAGATCTGCAGGACCGGGCCGTTCTAGAAATGTGCTCTGTGAAGTTTAACTAATCAATAACTACTATTTTTTTTAATGCTTCCCAGAGAACCACTGTAAGAATCATGGTAACTAACTAGTAATGACTCAAGTGTTACTACATACTTCTAAAGGAATTACTAATTATTTTAAGCTTTTGAGGTTTTTGGTGAAGTTTTAAATAGTAATTCCCATAGAAGTATGTAGTAACACTTTAGTCATTGCTAGTTAGTTACCATGATTCTTACAGTAGTTACTAATGAAAAGCCAATCCTAAAGTGTAGAATCTTCTAATCCTTCACAAGATATTTGCGCACACACATATATGAGCTAGGAGACATACATAAAAACATATTTTTTTGTGAGGTAGGTTAAATAATAAAATCCCTGTATATGGTATTTGGATGGCTGATAACTCAATATGTTCCAGTAGTCACCGTGACTCTAGTGATTCAATGCCAGTCCAGAGAAATGCCGGAAAATTGGCCACAGGACAAGTAAGGTCCCGACAACTGCATTTAGAAATCCATTTCTTTAAAATTATTCAGTTGATAAATAGTTCTAGGAGACAGCATAGGCTAATTATTTCCTAAATCATAAGTCTGCTATGCTATTACATATTGATAAACCTTGTGTATTCGTTTACAGTAGCAGTTAAAATGTTTATGCAGTGCTAGTCATTTGTCCTGCATTAGTTATTGATTAGTTTTGCATGAATTATGAAACTTTTTCAGTAGTTCTCTGGGAAGCATTAAAAAAATTGTAGTTATTGATTAGTTAATAGTGAACTACCACTTTCATCTGTGTGCTATTACTTACTAATTTGTTAATCAGAATTTCTTGTTAGTTAATAGTAGTTACTAGATTGTTAATATTATGTTACTCATTTGTTCCTGTGTAGTTATTCATTAACGAAGGAACCGTATTCTAAAGTGTTACCGGATAGTTCCTCTGAAATCCAACATCTTAAGATAATTGAACTGTGTTTTATCATTCCACATTAAAGAATGTTTGATAGTCAGTAGTTTTTTATTTTACAATCCTGTTCCCCATGTTCTTACTATGCACTTATTATAGTAACTGAAATAACTGGGTAATATAGGTACTAACCCTGAACCCATGTAGTTACCTTATATTACCCAGTACTTTTCTTAGTAAGGGAGAGCGGGGCACAACCTAACCAAAAAAAATAAAAAATTTGGTTTTGGCCCAATTATTAAAAAAATAATTAAGGTAGATTATTATTTTATTTTTTTACACAAGCAACACACACATCTCTGCTACAAATGAACACTTAATGTTTTTTCTAGGACCTTTCATTTTCATACAGTTGCACTGAAAGTGACAGAAGTGCAAATGTTACAGCTTACCCCGTATGCAGGGTTAATTGTAACAGACAGAGGGTTAGTTGAACACTTGTGTGTAACACACATAATTCAGTACTATTTTATCTGTATAGTTTGATGTCGTTTGTGCATCTGTATAGATAGATATCTATACATCCATCCCTCATCCAATCATCCTTCTATTATGGATCAACATCACGGATAGAGATATAGGAAAGGGCTGCACAGTTTTACAATAAATAAATAAATAAAATCATCAAATATTGTAATTGCAATTGAATTATATTTGTGTGTGGCAGCTGCATGCAAAATTATTATTATTAATAATAACAGTAAAAATAATAAAAACAAGCTTAAAATCACATTTTAAAGGGTTTATTGCACAAAAAACAGGCTATATTATTAATAAATAAACAAGTGATCAATGCATAGTAAACAAATGTGGGGGGAAAATCATACTTGAACAAAAATCAACATTGTTTGTGAAAGTCCAACAAAGTTAAATGTGGCAAAATAAATATATAAATTAATAGACCCCTTTTGCGCCGACGTCATAGTTACGTCACAAGCTGGAGGCAAAACAAACGGAAACCTGGAGTCGGCCAATACAAACCAGCACAGATTCGGCTACATAATAAGGAGCTTAAATTATTATCATTGTTATTAAATGCCATCTTGTTGTGTTGTTGGGTGCAAGAATCGAAGGAGTACAGGCTCCAATTTGAAATTTTATCGCATAATGTTTTCTAAGTGATTGTGATTATTTGTGAATCATCTATGATTGTATACATTGTTTTGATTGATTGTGACCAACGTTAGACTTTTTGAAGAACCTGGTAAGAAAGTGTAATCAAATACATTTTTATTTTTATTTCTTCAAAATATTCACATCATTAAAATTGCACCGTAATGTCACTTACATTGTCGTCTTTGTGTCTGACCGTGGCGCTGACTAGAACTGCGGATCGTAGGCTACCACACAAGTCTTGTACGTAACGTGACCATTTAGTTCAGTTATAGGCATCTAAAGATTTATATGCCCTCAGTTTCTCTTTACCCTCGGTTTCTCTATCGGGTAGGTGTAGAAGTCAGGCCACTCAACCGGAGGTAGCGTTAACGTTAATCCTGTCGGATCGTCCATCCATTGTGTGAGCGTGTACGGGTCAGCCAATCTTCGATGTCCGTTAAAATTAATTTTTGCAAATAACAATCGCGGTCCTGGACGGTGAGTGACCTTGCACATTAAGATAAAATCGGATTTTCTCCAGTCATTATTAAAAAACAAGCTAACAAAACTTGCACACTAACGTTAGTGAAGCGGCCAGAGGGATCGTTCTGCCTCCACCTAAGCTCCGCCCACAAAAAACATCACCATGTTTACCAACTGGAAAGGGGTGTATACTCAAACTTGAACAGTTGTGTGGCTCCCTGTGTTCATTTCATTATCGTTGTACACTTGGTGGCTTAGTTGTAACACTGTGCTACATCTAATCTTCTGTGTAAAACATATTTTAAGCCTAGCTAACAGTTGCTAGGAGTTGCTGACATTTTCAAGACAGTGATTAAGGTAATATAAAGATAGATTTGGTGACGTACACACCCAACTCAGAAACCAAACAAAAAAAAAAGAAAACGTATGATGAAAAAATGAACTTGCATGTTGTAAAAACACTCTTTGTCCAGAATCTTCACGAAATCTTATCAAAACTTTCCACAAATCCGCGGAAGACCGTCTTCTGGCAGCGAGAGAAAATAAGTGGAAACACAACCTGACCCTGACTAACTGTGTATGGAGACAATATAAAGCCACATAGTTTTGCAAAAGAATAAAGTATCGCAAAAGAAAATAAAGTTTTGAGCAAAGAAAATTTTACTCAAAAAAATAAAGAATGGCAAAGGGGAAAAAAAAGTATTGAAAAAAAAGATTAGCAAAATAAATAAAAAGTACTACAGAAAGAAAGATATAATTAATTGCAAAAATCAATGACAGCTGCAATCCTATTTTATCTCTGTAACATATTTTCCATACTCACACCTACAAGTTATTTGCAACGCTGCTTTTATTCTGCGTTTCAGTCAAGCGTGTTCTCGCAATACCGTTTTTCCTTTGCGCTTCACTTTTCTCTGCGTTTCTCTTCATGGCGCTGTTTTAACGTGGGGTGGAGTCAAGAAACCCTGCAAAGTCACGTCATCAGCAGGAGACGCAGATCGCAAAACATGTCACCATGGCAGAGCACAGAAGACACAGGTTATTTGTTTCTCTAAGAAGCGTAATAATCCTGCAATACAAGTTACTCTTTATGGGCAATCCGTTAAGCAGGTTCAAAGTATAAGGTTTTTAGGTGTGTGGATGGACCATAAGCTGACATATGGAGATCATATACAGAAAAATGTTACCAAATGCAAGAAGGCAGTCAATGCTATGAGATGCCTGGTAGGAAGTGGTTGGGGTGCTAGTACGAACTCTCTTAAACATATTTATATTTCCATAATTAGATCAACATTTGTATTATGCATGCATTGCATTTAGTTCAGCTGCAAAATCTCACCTGCAAAAGCTTGACCTGGTGCAAACACAAGCCCTCCGTCTATGTAGTGGTGCATTCAAGACTTCTTCAATCCCAGCTCTCCAGGTGGAGGTTGGGGAGATGCCTTTATCTCTGAGACGTCTTCAGCTTGCCATGGTGTACTGGGTAAAGTTGCGGGGGCATAAACAGGATCATCCAACCAAACCTGTGTTGAACTCATGTTGGGAACATGGAAGGAAGCGATTTAACAGTTTTGGATGGGTGGGAAACAGTCAAGCCGAGAAACTGGGACTAGTTAAATGAGGAGTAATTAGATAGGAGACATGATACAGGTGAGGTTACATTGGCCGTTGGTTGTATAATAAAATACATAGTATCAAAAGATCATAGTATCAACAGATAATAGTATTAAAAGACACAACACACGACAGTAAATCATTCACAAAATGTTCTGGAATGCATGTTCATTTCATGTTAGTCAGTTCATCAATAAATGAATGCAGGAGAGTCTGTTCTAGTATTGCAGCAGAGGCTCTGTCCGCATTGCTAAAAGTCATAAAACTCCTTATCTGATCGTTGTCAGGGTAACTAAGACCATCTTGTCCTGTGTGGGGGATGGGACGCAGATCCCAGAGAAGTTTGAAAGTTTTTATGGTACATGTACCAAATAATTGTGTCTGATTTGGTCTCATTCGTTACACTACTTACATCTTATCTCACACTTGACCGTAAACTGAAGCGTCAGTCGCTCTGCTAAAATTCGCGCTCAGCAGCTTCTGTGAACATAAAGCCCGCCTACTTTGATTTGATTGGTCATCTCAAATATTCTGACATTGACGATCAGTGACAGATCAATGAGGCTCAGATGAACACACACACACACCCTGAGAGCGCCTACTCTAGCCTGTTAGTCCTCTCAAATATAATTATATAACATTAAGGAAATGCAGAAATGATTTAGAAATGGACAACAGCTGCTACATATTACCATCGTTCTGGCGCCCCCATGCCACATATAGCGCATACACACTTTCTTTTTATTCATTTAAACATTTATTATTTTTTCATTTATTCACATTCATTAATACATTATGTAAGTAATGATGTGAAAGACTATTATTAGATTAAATATGTGTATTGCCTTATATGTTTTTTTGTAACAAACTGAATTATTATTCGAAACAATCATAAATGTCTGTGTCGTCTGCAGATTTTCCACCTTTGAGCACGAGATGTTGTTAGTGTGCAGTGTGTTGAAAAGCTTCGAGTAATGAACTATTCTACGATACAGTTGAGGGAAAAGCCCAATTGACAGCGCTACTCTTCAGCACAGTGTTAACCACAGAGTTCAGTAACAGAAACTCCTCTAAATGTCCATCCAGGAGCGACTGAACATCTGGCAGACGGGCATTTCTCCGCTGGGCTGATGTGCTTTTTGGGCCGATACATCTCACACTTTTGTTTCACTTTTTTTGTCTAAACGGCCCATAATACTCGTACATCAGCGGCCCATTATTATTGTTGTGCTTAAGTGTCGGCTCTGGGGTCTCTATGCTGGTGTAATGCATCTGTCAATGTCTCCTAATGCAGTCCCTTGCAAAGCATGCTGGGAAGTCCAGATCCACTGCCCAGGGCTGCGTTTAGCATCATAAGCCTGAAGAAGATCGTAGAGCACACGGGGAAAGATGTTGGCAGTTTATGTTAATGTTTAATGTTCAGTTCTGTTGGACATTAGAGTTGTCTCTGTTACTGAACGTTGTGGTTTGTGCTGAAGAGTAGCGCTTGTGTTCAGACTGTGACTCTCAGTGTTCAGTGTTCAGTTCTGACATCTGACTTTATATAGTGATTCATTATATACAGTGTGCATAATGATGAACAACACTGTTAATACAACTAAACTCAGTTATTTTGAATAAACTCGATTAAGTTGTATAGATAATATTGTAGTGGCAAGTTTAGCAGGAACAACCATCACTCACATTTACTCCACATTTTAGTCCAGTTTAGTAAGGTATATTAGATTATATGTTACATGTTTACTTACATCATAATAAATGAATAAAGTGTGTGAAAGGTTTGATATTGTGTAGTTTGTGATCCTCCATCAGCAGCTGCAGTTTCTCTCAGCTGTATCAGTGCAGTCACTGTGACGTCTGACTGACAGAGGTTTTTGTACCACTCTTTATCACTGTGTGAACACCCATTTACTGCTGATAACGTGTGCACTCTGACAGTAATAATCTCCTGTATCTTCAGTCTGGACTCCACTGATGCTCAGTATAATTGATCCTGAGACCCAGACATTCCAAATGCACTTCGTAAACGTACAGGGTGCCAGGGACAGACCGAATGGTAGGACCGTGTATTGATAAGCCCGCCCCTCGAAGGCGAATCTCAAGAAATGGCCTGTGGCTGGGCGTTATCTGAATGTGAAAGTAAGCATCTTTCCACCGTAAAAAAAGCAGTGTTTAAAAATTGTTGTGCAATAAACTTCACCTGCTGTCAGAGCCGGGATTCGAACACGGGTCTTTCTGGCGCGGAAGTCTCACAACAGTAGCAGAAAAAGGATATAGCGTTTTTTTCCCAGGAGAGCAGCGGCTTCCGGGTGAGTTGAAAGGTGCTGTCCGCTGTTTCAAGGCTTGCTCTTGCTGATTTGGCTTGTTTCGATGGCGAAAGGCTTCTGGAGGACTCAGAGACGTGAAGTGCCGCTGAAGTTAAGTAAATCTGATATTTTGGCTGAAATGAGCGATCTCTATAGGTTGGGCCGCTCTGACGTATTCGGCGCCAAGTCAGTAGATTGGGTCGCGCGTCTGAGGCGCTCGGCCATTGCTCTGCTGGGTTTCACTGTGCAGCTGCACTGCGTTTTAAATTATTGTTTCAGTATTTCAAGGAAAAGGAGTTTCCCCACTGCATATTAGCTGCGCAATACGAAGTGCCTGTTCTCGAAAGGGAATATTCAATATTGCATCTAAAATGTAGGTGACTGTTTGACATTTGAACTGTTTATTGAACTGCTGTATGAAAATCAATGTCAGTTTCAATCGTGATGGTATTCAGGAAAACAGCACTCGTCGTGTGAGGTTGCTTAACTCTATCATATGTTAAAAATATAAAAACTCCAGATTTTGAATTTTTATAGGCAGTATGTTGTTAACTGTTTAGATTTCTCCTCAGTCATACACTGATGTTTCTTTTAAACATCAGATTGTTTTAATAAACAATTGGTTTATGTCCCCCTTTTTTGTTATAACAAGGTCCAGTTTGCTTCTTTTTAAATTATTTTTATGCAGATTGAAATATTTTGCCCTTTTCCCAGAAAGAGACATTAGAATATTAAAGTATATAATATTTCCATAACAACGAACAATTACAAGAAGACAACAGTGTCAGTGAAGAAGATGAAATGTGAAACACCTGATGAGTGAAGAAAATAAATAAACGTCAAAGTAAATATCAGAATATGTATGAACTATTTACAATTAAGCTGTTTGGAAAAGTATGAAAATATAATTTATAGTCATTATTATCAAATAAGTGAGGTTTCACTAATAAACTTATCTGTGTTTAACTTGTCAGTGTGTGTAATTACTAACTAAATATGAAATACTCTTTTTCTTAATTAACTTAAAATATCAAAAGAGTCAGTAACCACAACTGTTATATAGAAAAAAGTATAACAGATTTACTTAGGAAAAGTAGAAAGAGTTAGAAAGAGAAGAGTCTTGTCAAAATCACTTCAGATCACAAATGCATTCAAATTCACATTCAAAACTTAAAGGCCCAAGAAAATAAAATAGCCGGCAAAACCCTAGTTTTGTCATGATTCTGCCATCATGTCCGTGATTCTCTTAGTATTTTGGCAGGATCATGACAGACCCATGTTCTGTGTGCAAGCACATGGCCTTGTGTTTTGGTCATGTGCTTGTGTTGTCTCGTCTCTTAAACCCGCCCCCTTGTTATCCTGATTTAGTCATTATTGCTTTACCCGTGTCACCTGTTATGTCTTGATTAGTCTCCTTATTTAATCCCCTTGTGTTTGCTGTCTTGTGTCGGTTTATTGCCAAATGTTACCTGTGAGTATTCTGTGTAAAGTCTTGTCATTGAAAGTCGTTGTTAGTAGTCATTGTTAGTTTTATACAAAGTGTTGTTTGTTTCTTGTTCAGTCATTATCTAGTCTTGTCAGTCTTATATCCCTTGTTTCGTCTGTTTTGCCCCCTTGTGGGTTTTGTTTTCCTGTTTTGTCCCAATAAACCCTGAGTTCGTTGTACACCGTTTGGGTTCATCTCCGTGCACAGCCGTGACAAGTTTATTCAGTAAACCATGAACATTACCCAATATGCATTTCGCTCATTGAGCAAAATCATAACTTCATTGCTGGTCAATGAATCTTAACTTTTTAACCTTACGTCCTATTTATTAAACTATGAAATTATTTATTCAAACTTGTATATCTTATTCTAATGAATACATTTCAACAGGGTTACACTTACATCATAATAAATGAATAAAGTGTGTGAAAGGTTTGATATTGTGTAGTTTGTGATCCTCCATCAGCAGCTGCAGTTTCTCTCAGCTGTATCAGTGCAGTCACTGTGACGTCTGACTGACAGAGGTTTTTGTACCACTCTTTATCACTGTGTGAACACCCAGCTACTGTGATAACTCTGACAGTAATAATCTCCTGTATCTTCAGTCTGGACTCCACTGATGGTCAGAGTAAAATCACTGCCAGATCCACTGCCACTGAATCTAGATGGAGTTCCAGTATTACGGGTGTTTATTCTATAAATCAGGAGTTTAGGAGCTTCTCCAGGTTTCTGCTGATACCAGTGTAAGTAGCTGCTCTGTATTCCTACATCTATATGACACTCTATTGTCGCTGTTTGACTCTGTTGGACAGTTTTAACTTCAGGTTGAGTCAGAGTCACTCCTCTGGATTCTGAAGAAGAGAAAATAAAGTCAGTTAGTTTGTTAATCACCTTATATTTATATATTAAAATAATCATAACAACAATGGCATATTATATTTATATCTAAAAGTAACAACCTTGAATAAACAGTGCAATGGTCCAGATGAAGATGTTGATGTTGTTCATAGTTGTAGTTTAGTCGTGTGTGATGATGAAGAGTGTGTGTGTTCTGCTCTCAGTCATGAAGTGTTAAACTCACAGCACTATAAACACTCTCAGAGCACTGAAGCATGTGCTGACAATGCAAAGAAGTGGGCAGGATTTACAACAGCTTGTGCTGAGAACAAACTCATATACACTAGAGTTACACAATCATGACTTTATTTAGTATGTTTATTGTGACTCCTGAGACACTGAGGATGTGCAGATGAACGTCCATCTCTGTGTCCATATTCAGTCATGTGACCATCATCACTGCTACACTTCCACTAGATGAAGCGCCATCACTAAAGTAAGATCATGAATCATGAGTCTGTTCAGAAAGTATCAGGACTGATTGTGAATCTCTAATCAGAGTTCATGGTGTCACTCCATCTATCATGAAGCCTCATGTGTGTCTGAAATCATCAGATGGAGAAGAAACAGGCGTTAAAGATGGACACATATTAGAGCTTGTTCACGTTTCATGATCTTGTGTGGAGATTCATAACCAGTCCACATACTTTTATAACACACCTTGAATATGAAAACATGCTTGACTGTGTAGAACATGCAAAACACCTTTTATATCTTCATTGTCACACTTTCTATTGACTTTGGCTCTAATATTCACTAAACTCATTATTTGAACAGATTCTCACTGAAGATTGAAGTGTGAAGCTGCAGGTTTTTCTGTCAATCATGATGATTGATCTGCATATGAAGAACAGAAGCATCATTATGAGAAACTCCACAACATCATCCATGATCAAAGAGGTCAAAGGTCACCTCAGAGGTCACAGCTCATCACATATATTTCTTTAAACAGTGTTATATCAGAAAGCATTTAGTCGAATCTGAATGAGTGAGTGTTGAGAAGAGCTGAGGATCTTCTAATATCAGTGTGTTGAAGTGTTGTTTCTCTCTCTCTGCTGGAGTGTGTGTTCACTCGAGTGGAATAGAGGTTTTTGTACGAGTGTTTCATTAGATTGTATCACTGTGGTACACATTCGGTGGAGGAACTAAACTGGTGATCGGTAAGTCTGTCTATTTAATCACATAATAAAAAAATACAATTTAGATTTCAGAAAGTGTTTTACAGTTGAAACAAGAACAACATTTATTAATAATAATGATTATTAGATATTGTGGCAAAACTTTACTTGACGCCTTTCTGTATAATGCATTATAAAAGTTTTCATAATGTATGTTATGATGCAGTTTATATTTTCGTAAATAAATGCAGCCAAACTTAAAATGTATTATAATACTTAAAAATTCCTCATTACATCTGAAATTGGTTGTTTGTCATGAGTTTTAAAGTATTATAATTTCTTAAGTTGTAAAAATGAATATATAATATTATAATGTGTTAAAACCTTGGTTACAGTTATTGATGAGATCATACATGCTTTATAATGTGTAAAACAATATATAATTAATGCATTAAGAATACTTTTATAATCCAATATGTATAAAGGCTTTAATTAAAGTGTTACTGATATTTTTGTATAATTATTTAATCTAAAACAATGATATTATTATAAGAATAGCATTATTCCTATTTATTCCAACAAAAAAAAATCAAAAATGAAATAAAATTCTAAAAATATTTCCATAATGTGTCTCACTATGAGTTTATACAGTTTATTACATGTTTGTTTTCCCTTCATTTATTTCTACACTGAGTTCATATTTAGTTCATCTTTTATTGTAGAAATCATACATGTAAAAAAGAGATTTGACATCAGAACGTAAATGTTGCTACTTTCTGTAGTTCAGTCAATGATACTGAATCTCTTTTGCTCATGTTGTGCTTATAATTCAGTGCTTTATAATACAAACACAATATATGTGTGATTCAACTGTGTTTTAATTCGGGTTGAAATATCTCACTTAAGTAAAATAATTTATTTTGGGATATTAACACTGTTAGAATTAAAGCATTCAGTGTATTACAATTAAAGCATTCAGTGTATTACAATGTGTAGTTTGATTCATGAGGTTTGATATAAATGTATATAGTGATTGTGTAGTTTGTATATATATATATGAGCTGTAATGAAGCTGAATGGCATGAAGGATCAGATGCTGGTGATTTGTCCTGCATTCCTCATGTCTGCTGCTTCAGTCCTGTTGAAATGCTGTGAATGTGCAGTGCAGTGTGTTGTGTGTGTGTTTGTGAATGTGTTGTGTTTGTCTCCTGCAGCTGGTCCCACAGTGAAGCCCTCAGTGTCTCTGCTGCCGCCCTCTTCTCTGCAGATCTCTGGAGACTCAGCCGCACTGCTCTGCCTGCTCAGCTCTTACTCTCCACAGGGGGCGCTGGTGAGCTGGACACTGGACGGGTCAGAGGTCACCGAGGGGGTTCTGACCAGCGCAGAGAGCCAGCAGGACGGCCGCTACAGCCGCAGTAGCGTTCTGACCCTCAGCAAAGCACGCTGGGAAGAGGGAGAGCTGTACGTCTGCAGAGTAACACATGATGGAGCTCCTCATGAGGTCTCGTTCCACAAGAGCTCTGAGTGCTGATGTTTCTCTCCTGAAGATGAGCCGTATCTGAGTGTCCTGTGTCAGGCAGGATTCACATGAGTCTAGTGCTGCAGCTGTAGTGATTTACAACTCAATACTGAAACTGTGTGTGTGTGTGTGTGTGTGTGTGTGTGTGTGTGTGTGTGTGTGTGTGTGTGTGTGTGTGTGTGTGTGTGTGTGTGTGTGTGTGTGTGTGTGTGTGTGTGTGTGTGTGATCTTTCAATCTGCTGTGTTTGCTGCAACATTCAATAAAGCTTCTCAACAAGTTCACTTTGTGTCTGACAACATCATTGAACTAACAGATGAAGATGCAGGTGCTTTTCAGAAGGTTGATGTAGCAGTAAATGTCAAATAAAGCTCTTGGGGTTTGAACATGGTCTCTGGAGACAGAGCTGCTCTATTCTGAGAGATCACAATCACTCCACCCTGACAATGCAAATGGGCTTTTCAGTCTCACTCTCTGATTGGTTACATGATCTGAACTGGAACACAACAGTTTCACTTCTGCTTTAGTGAAGCAGCGCAGACAAACTGATGATTACATTAATTTATGAGATAACTAATTTATTAACATGGCACCATAAATCATATAAAAACATGATCACAAGAATGTAAAAGTTTCTGTAGATCAATGGAAAGCATCTCCTCCAGACAGCAGAAGTGACTGAATGCAGTGTGTTCAGTTTGATTGACAGGGATCATATATTACACCTAAAACATGATGATCATATTAAAACACTGACTCATTCTCTTCATAAACACAAGATTGATGTTAATTGTAATGATATAGTGTTATTAGTGTTTGAAAATTTAATCATAAATCATTCAATCATAAATCACATTGGCTCTGCTGTTCCTGTAGCCAATGAGATTGCTTGCTTTTAAATAGATTTAACTCTAATGTAAAAACTGATGTTAAATAGACACTGAATGCCCCAGAGACCCATCTCTTCCTGATGCTCTCAACACTTGTTAAGCTGGCTTTGAGGCCTGTAACAGCACTCCTAGCATTAGACTCACTACACCAGCTGGTGAGACACTCAGTGTAACCACAGAAGACGTTAGGAGGTCCTACAGAGAGTCAAGCCACGGAAAGCTGCAGGCCAGGATAACATCCAGGCAGGGTCCTGAAAGACTGTGCACATCAGCTCTCAGAGGAACTGACTGACGTTTTTAAAGGGGTCATGACATGGTTTTTTGTTTTGTTTTATTATGTTCCCTTATGTGCAATTATAGTATTACTATAGTGTTTTGTACAAAAAAACTTTAAAAATGTAGTGATTTATGACCTTTTCCCACCCTGTTTCTCCCCCCTCTGATTCAAACAGTCTGTTAGGGGGGTGTTTCCCCTTTAAGAGTTCAGTGTTAACGCCCTCTGTTATGATTGGCTAACGTCAGTGCTGCTTATGCTTAAATTATTTAATCATTTTGTATCACATGTAGGCTACACAATGCTCCGCCACGTGAAACTTCGGTCCTCCGATCTTTTACCATCGTGTCAATTCTCAATTGATTTTGATTCATATACGCGAGGGAGAGAGAGAGAGAGAGAGAGATCAAGACAGTTTGTAGGCGAGCGCGCGGCCGGGGCTCTCTCTCTCTCTCTCTCTCTCTCTCTCTGCTCGTTCTTCAGTAACATGCCCTGTCACACTCATCTACATCACTCACCGAACAAATAAGGCTTTGGCGGGCTGCATATGCTGCAAATAAACTGCATCCAACTGCTTTCCCTGACGTCTGGATCGCAGCATTCAAACATGTTGTTTGTCCACAGCCAGGAACAGCACATCTGCGTGGCATCGCAGTCATCTTGTAAACAGACCCCCTCGCTGCACGTCAACGCATGCGATGATGTCAAATGAGGCGTAGTTGTCTTGCGCTGGAGGCGGTCATATGCATACGAATGGTACGTCACTTCGTACCGTGACGTCACTAAGTTCAAAGGATCTAGAACGAGCTGTATTTAGAGCTTGATTAAATAAATGGTTCGTTTATAATGGGGAGGACGTCTTAAGCTATGAAACTTGCAGGAGGTTTTAATGGTACAAAGACCTCTTATATACCAAAAGATCAAGGCAAATTTGGTTTCTCATGTCATGACCCCTTTAATATCTCACTCTCTAAAGCAGTCGTACCATCATGCTTCAAATCTGCCACCATCATTCCTGTGCCTAAGACTGCCAGTGTCATGCTGGAATGACTATCGCCCGGTAGCGCTCACCCCGATAATGATGAAGTGTTTTGAGTGGCTGGTCATGACTCAAATCAGTGAGAAGATTGATGCCAGCATTGACCAGAATCAGTACGCATATTCACCTTATTCTTCGCCCGTTCTATTTCCCATGATTCATAGCGGGTTCAACTGACTAAACGGTTTTCTACTTCCGGTTGAAGTGTTTGTTTACATAGCATGCTAGCACTAGCGTTAAGGCTACGGTGATAGTTTTTAAAGGTAGTAAAGTAGTAGATAATTGTTCGGTCGAGATGGGAAGTAGTCGGTGGTTAGGGACTGTTCATTTTTTATTTAAGGGGCTACCGCAGGAGTTTTGAGCTCTATAGTCAAAAAAGACTTGACCCTCCCTTCGCCAGCAATACATTTTTCTATGACCCTCCAAAATGATTGTGAAAAAAGGCATGACACTCCCCGATAATTTATTGATTACTTCTGTACTGGTTTGCGCTTGGCAAAGATGTTCAGATAGCCATTGTTTTTTTTTACCATCATGACAAACGACTTAAAGCGTAACTCTCGCCAAAATGCAGCCTAGAGTCTTTTTGTGAATCTACCCGAGTCAAACTTTAGTTTAAAAGCATAATTAGGATGGAAACGCCACTTTTAAGATTGACCATATTTTCGTTTTCTGTCAAATTGCCTTTTGAATGGGAGTGCTAGGGGCACTACTATGATAGCATCAAAATCGCTATTTTTAAAACACTAAGACGGCTCGACACAACATGAAAATATGCTCGAAGTATCACCAGGGCCTCTACATATGAACTCGAGCATTGAGAACATTGTTTGTGTACACATAAGTAGTATTATGACCCACATTGTGTCAAAATGATGGATGGTGACCTTTGACCTATCCCCTCCCCGTGCCCTAGTGGTGACCTTGTCCTTTCGCTGACCTTGTCGCCTTTGACCTAGTGTGTAATTGAATAATAGGAAAATATGTCTCTGCCCTCGTGGGTATAAGGGCTTCATTAATAATAATAATAATAATAATAATTTGTTACATTTGTGCAGCTCCACCTGGATGATGCGACGGCAGCCATATTGCGCCAGAACGCCCACCACACACCAGCTTACTGGTGGAGAGGAGACAGTGATGAAGCCAATTGGTATATATATATATATATGGGGATGATTAGGAGGCCATGATGGACAGAGGCCACTGGGCAAATTTGGCCAGGATGCCGGGGTTACACCCCTACTCTTTCGAAAGACATCCTGGGATTTTTAATGACCATAGAGAGTCAGGGCCTCGGTTTAACGTCTCATCCGAAGGATGGATGGATATAATGTAAGTTGTGAAGGTTTTATGTTTGAACTTTGGCACGCAGCTTCACCGGATCTCCCTTCATTCCAGAGAGCAGGGGATTGCTGTGGGGACAGTGAAAGTGAGAAAAAGAGTTTTTCTAATAATGACACATGTTTCACACTAAAGTTGAAAAACATTCTGTTCTTTAAAAGTATATAAATGAAATGCTTATAAAATTTACATTTAGTAATTTACAAAATATAATATTTAACACTAACTAGAGTTGAAAAACATTGTTCTTTAAACGTATATAAATGAAATGCTTATAATATATAATATAAAATAAATATCATACTAAATTTACTGATCCAATTATTTTAGATAAAAAAAAAAAATCAGCTTACATTTTCAGCGAGTTGAAGAAGTAGCTCCTATCGCATAGATATCCATACAGCGTATGAATGGGTTACAAAAATGCAATGAGTTTAAATGTTTAAATGTTTCCTGAAATGTTTTTCTCAGTCTGGCTCCAATCCTGGAGTGAGAGAAAACACATTAAAAACATCTTAAAGTCTGTTTTTATAGAACGGTGTACATGTTTTAATTAGTCGATTAGGAATTGTAATGTCTTTCAGATATAGGTATTTTGCGTTTGTTTATTATGTTGTTGTAACAAGGTTCAGATGTTATGGAAAGAAGGAGGCGGGAACCGGCGAACAATCAACACTTTTAATAAAAATAAAACAAATACAAAATGAAAGTAAAAGCCAGCAGCCCCTCACTGACGACTGCTGGAACACACAAAACATAAACAAAACCCGTTCCCTGCTCCTCCCCTTCATGGCGGACGGTAGCAGGCTCCGGCCCACGGCGAGCGGCGGCGACTCTTCCACTCCCTCACGGACGGCAGCCGCCCCTCCAACACCCAGGCGGCCGGCAGCGAGCTCGACCGTCCCCCGGATAACTCAGTCCAGCGCACCGCATCGAGCGTCCATGGTGACGGACTCTGCCCACCATGCTCGATGGCACTGCGGATTCCCCACAGCGGCGAGGACTCTCTGACACCGCGTTTCCTCCTTCTTCCCGGGTTTCGGTACCAGTGTAGCAGGGTTCAGATGTTATGGGAAGGAGGAGGCGGGAAATTAAATTACAAAATTAAAGTAAAAGCCAGCAGCCCCTCACGGACGACTACTGGAACACAATTAAACATAAAAAAAAAAAAAAAACACAGGTTCAGGCCTGTTCCTCTCTCGATCTCTACTGTCGTCGCTCCTCCTTTTATGCCTCCGCTCCTCCGTGAGAGATACCAGACCGTTGCGTCTCACAGCTCTCTCACGGCTCTCGACCTCGTCCTGCTCGCCACAGTTGTGATATGAACAACTTTGTAATTGTTGTCTTGTGTTGCCTATCTTGAGCAGGACTCGCTGGTAGAAGAGATATTGTATCTCAATGCTTCCTGGTTAAATAAATGAAAAACAAAAAACAAAAAAACAACAACAACTGCAGTTTCTGCTTCACTCTGCATCACTCTTGTAGGGTATCTGGACCGTGTCAGCGTGACTCATGCAGTCCAACATGTGAAAATGCTTTTAACATTTGACTCCTATCCGTAACTCAGGCCTGGCACCACAGAGTCTGTTCCTAATGGCGTTCCTTGACACCTTTATGGCAGGCAAATGTGCACACACACACACACACACACACACACACACATACACACACACACACATACACGGACTGTCTATGAGACTTCCCCCACAAATAGAGTCAACACTGGCAGAACTCTGTGTTTTGTTACAAGACTGATGAATTTTACGACCCCAAAGAATGTGCAGGGAATTGTCTCCTAATTCTTGCTGAGAAGAAGAAATGAATCCTTTTAATCCTATATATTATATATATATATATATATATATATATATATATATATATATATATATATATATATATATATATATATATAACCATGTGATAACTGTATCAACATGTATCTAATGTCCCATCTCATGATTTTCCTGTATGTTGTTTGGTCTATGTTTCTCGTAAACTCTAATGGGTTAATGTTCCAGACTTTGCATACTATGGTTAACCAGAATCGTATGTGTGGCATATTTGGTCTCTATAACCTGGTACTTTGAAGATCGAAGTGACTGTGTACATGATATGTCGATAATAACAACATATTAGTATTACCAGAATCTTTCATAGTTTCTTCCTCGGCTAACACCTAACACTCGGCTTCACCATTTTGCTGAAACCAGCCGGCAACTGCACCTCAAAAAGGACATTCTGACTCACGCACTCGCTCGCACCCTGAAGAACCGAGCGAACACGTGACGCCAACAGGACCGAAACACACACGCCTTCTTCATGTCAGCAACATGAGAGAACCATTTATGCAAGTATATTTGTGTTATCAAGCTTGCAGAGCATTGAGATTGTGTTTTTCCGTGTTGTCTCTCAAAGGTTTAAATGTCCAGGTGAATTTTGCCATTCTGTGATCCTTACGGATCTCTCTCTCTCACTCTCTCCCTGTTTCTTACACTTTCAGTGTCTTGTTTTGTTGTTGTGTTATTGTCTGTGAATACATTTTATTCCTTGCAACGTTAGTAACCGTATACGTAGTGGACTCCTTTATTAAATACATTATTCATTTGGTTGACTGTCTGTGTCGCTCATGTACAAGTCCCTTTAATGTTGCGATCCAAAGCTACGTGCTTTACAAATTAAAGATACTTTAAATAGTATTTTGTTTATAGAACAGGGAGGCTGTTTTTCGCGGCCAGAAAGATAGCATGCCTTTCTAGTTATCAGGATAACTTTCCTTTAGGGTTAATGAAAGACCGTAAGGTCAGTTCGCTGGCGAACAGATTATTCGGTAATTAATTAATTCCATTAGGAGTTATCTCTGTTAGACATCATTAATATATTAATATTTAATTATAACCCGTTGGGATTGAGTATTGATATACAATTGAGCTAATTTTAACCTGTCTGTAAAATATGTGCACATATGCAGTTGATTATAATCCTTTGTGGTTAATTGTCTATGTATATCTATGAATGCAGATGCAGGTAACATATTATCCCCCTCTTTGGGCGATTTAACATGTATAATTATCTGGTTCAAACCCGTATGAATAATTATTAATTATTGAATACATATTCCCAAAAACCTGACCAGATACTTTACACTCTCATACTGGGATCTGAAACACTAACAATAAAACATCCCAGTGCTGCCATAATCAATACTAGCACTAACTCTTATTTCATATCAAATATTGACGACAGGCCGTTGAATTATTAGAAAAATAATGCACATTATTGTATAATGTATAAATTATTTTACATTTTACATTTTTATAATAATTCAACTGCTTGAAGTCAATTATTACGCTTATACTAAAGTTACCTCACCTTGAACCATTGTTCAGATGATGTATTTCAAAACGTTTGTCGAGTTTTTTGCAATTATTAATTCAGTTATTAGAGAGAGAGAGAGAGAGAGAGAGAGAGAGAGAGGTGTTCCAATAATGAGACAGAAAAGCATGTGCGTCAATATTATTTATTTATTAATTCAATTCGTTTTAATTAATTCGTTCATTCTTGTTTTTTATTATTGACAGTAGATAACCTAATAAATGAAACACACAAAGCCCTTTTAACAAGTAGGCCTATCAATAATTATTTATTTGTTATATTATCTGGAATAATTATGAAAACCTGTGCAGCAGGACTATCAATTTATTTATATATTGAGTTTAATTTTAAATTTATTATAGATATGACTATATAGGCTACTTTATTTATTAAAATTAAACTGCATGTGTCCATTGATTGTGAAGTTAGACATCGAAAATGGCAGATCAAGCGCATGGGGCTGCATGTTTGTTCTTGTTATGAATTGTGTCCTAATTTCCGGTATTACGGTTAACTACGCGCAGTGATATGCAGTCCCTCCAGAAAAACGCGATTATGCGATCGCTGAATTCAATGCATAATCAGCCAAAGTCCGCATATTCATGCGGGGGCTGCATTTTTTCAAATACGCCGCACTTTCGCCGCTTAAAGTGCCGATTTCCGTGCAAAATATGAGGGGTTTGCATGATTTCATAATCCTCGCATTTTCGTTGCAAAAAAGTCACATATATCTTAGCAGAAAGTTGAAAAATGTTGCGTTTGCTTCACACAAGAGCAGCCATTTCCCCCTGTTTCCATGGGAACGTTATGAAGTGACGCAATTACGCGACGGGATAGCTCACAGCTGAAGTTATTGCGGGGGATGGCCAAGATGGCGCTCTGACTGTACGTGCTTTGAAGAGCTCCGCAAACTCAAACTAATAATTCGATTTGTAGTGCGGTAAGAAAGACTGTTTATCTTTATTTTGGTGCATATGAGCCTTTCGCTACGATTATAGTGTTTGAAAATGGGAAAATCTGAAAAAAGAAAGAACAAGAATGTATGTCAAGCCAAAGCTAATCCTGCTAAAGCTACATCGACAGAACAGCAAGTTTCAAGCAAACTTTTGAGTGACAATTTACATGATTACCTCGAGTCAGAAATGGATGGTGCAGGTATTTTGCCTGCTGAAGAAGTTTTTCCTCCTCTCCCTGAAACGCCATGTAAGTCTCCTGTTATAAAACAGCGGAAGATAGAAAGCACTGACACCGCTAATGTCCTCTCACAACTCAAAGAACTCTCGATTCTAATTAATAATCGTTCAGATGCTCTGGAACGAATGGTGGCGGAGAATGCACGAGCGATCACGAGCATGAAAGACACCGTTAACGAAAACACCAAACAGATAGCCGACGTGAAGACAGCTGTCGAGTTTGTATGTGCCGAAGTTAATGACCTTAAAGGTAAACTCGGTGTATCGGAAACACAAGTGAAGAAGATTGAGGCGAAATCATCAGAGCATGAACAACGTTTATCTCATCTCGAAGGATACTCACGTCGTTGGAATCTGAGAATCTACGGGATCCCTGAAAAGGAGAGGGAGGATGTTCGGGAGAGGGTCATCCAGGTCTGTCAGCAGCTTTTACCAGAAGCAAAGGACAAACTTCCATACACCGTCGATACCGTACATCGACTTGGGCGTAAACAAGCGAGCAGCGACAAACCTAGAGGGATCATCTTTCAGTTTACCTCGCGCTTCTACCGTGATGCCATTTGGCGGGCAGCGAAGGACTCTACTTTTCTCAGGAATAACAACTTAAAATTGTCTGAGGATCTGTCCCCGACAGATAGAGAAAAGAGGAACAAACTATGGCCTCTCGTGGACAAAGCGCGGCGGGACAACAAGCGGGCATACTTTGTAGGAGGAAGGGCTTTTGCGGATGGCACCGAAATTTTCCCACCAACCTGAGTTTCCTTCTACGACTGTTTATTTAATTGCTTTGCTATGGAGTAAAACTGCACTTTTGCCTGTTCAGGATTTATATATAAACAATCCAGAATTAATATCCACGTGAAGCAACTACGTCCTCAAGTCAGGTATTTTGTTACTTTTGGGGTTTAACCCTGTTTATGACACTTATCGTTGCACTTTATTAAAATGTCACTGGGCTCAACTTAATAGCCCACATAATTTGCCAAACAAAACAAGATGCTCTAGTGATTTTTGTTTGTTTGTCACATGTTTGTTACGAGTACTCATATAGCCTACTTCTGTTTTGAAGTTAATAGTTACGCCTACTTTTTGTACTGCACTACATCAATATATAGTTTTTTTTTTGCAGTTCGCTGTGCTCGTTTTATGCACATACTACTTTAGTCCGATCTCAACGCGTTATTCGTATTAGCTTAAAGTTATTTTTTTTTCTTTTTTTTCATTCTATTCTTTTTTTCTTTGATGGTTCTTTCTATTCACTCTCTTAATGTCAGAGGGCTAAGAAACCTTACTAAACGTAAAGCTATATTTTTGTACCTTAAACAGTTTAATTCAGACTTTTATTTTTTACAAGAGTGTCATTCAATCAAAGAAGACTTTCATTTTTGGAGATCACAATGGGGCTTGGACATGTGGATGTCGCATGGAACATCAAGTTCAGCTGGAGTTTGTATTTTACTTCATCGTTTTAAGGGGAAAATTCTCTTTTCTGACTGTGATCCGAGTGGTCGGTATCTTTGCCTCCTACTTGAAATCTCAGATAAGATGTTTATTATTACCAATCTTTATGGTCCTAATCAACAAAAAGAAAATGAAGATTTCTTTCATCGAATAGAAGAACGTATACTTTTGTTGTTAAATAACTACCCCAACTCTTATTTGGTTTTTGGAGGAGATTTCAATGTCGTTCTGGACAATAATATTGATAGATGGCCTCCAAAATCTAATAATTCTAATTCCTACTTAAAGATGTTCTTGCAAAGATTTTCATTGGTTGATAACTGGAGGGAATCGCATCCATCTTTAAAGGTATTTACTTGGAATAACAAGTCTCTCTCCTGCCAATCTCGCATTGACCTATGGCTTGCGTCTAATGAGCTGCATAATATCTCAACTGATATTATACCTTCACCTTTATCCGATCATAAATGTATTTCTATTTGCATCCCTCTTTCAGCTACTGTTAATTCATATAGTTCCCCCTCCTATTGGAAACTTAATAACTCAATTCTTGCCTATGATGAGGTTAAAAACAAAATTGAGGAAATCATAACAAATCTCTGGAGCAAAGCAAAGGAAGAAGACAACTACTGCAGTAATTGGGAGCTGGCTAAATATGAAGTCTGTAAATATTTTCGAAAATTCAGTAGTGAATTAGCTAAAAAGAAGAAGTCTAATGAGAGTAGTGTTATTTGTAAAATTTCTAGTTTGTTAGATAAAAATGTGGAAAATATTACTGATCTTGAAAAAGCTGAACTTGCTGAGCAGCAACACCAATTAGATCAAATATATAAACATAAAGCTGAAGGAGCTTACATCCGATCACGCAGAAAGTGGCTTGAGGAAGGGGAACAAAGCTCTGCTTATTTTTTTCGTTTAGAAAGACAACAAGCTAAAACTAATAATATAAGGAAACTCATGATTGATGGAGTATTAAATGAAGATCCAAAAGTAATTGGAAAATTCTGTTCTAACTTTTACACAGATTTATATACATCTAAATTTTGCCACCAAGATGCAACTAATTTCTTCGAGTCTCTTCAGAATATACAGCAATTGAATATGGTAGATAAAGAATTTTGTGATGCTCCTATTACTATGAATGAGATTGTAGAAGCAATTAATTCATTAAAAAATGGAAAATCTCCTGGCACTGACGGGCTCACCTCAGAGTTTTATAAATTATTTAGCAAAAAAATAGCACCATTTCTATTAGAGGTTTTTAGACAAAGTGTAGAGAAAACATTTCTTCCTCCCACCCTATGTCAAGGAATAATAACTTTAATTCCAAAGCCAAATAAAGATCCACTTTTCATTTATAATTGGCGCCCAATCACTCTACTAAATAACGACTACAAAATAATAGCTTTAGCTTTGGCCAAAAGACTAAAATGTGTCCTAAATTCCATTATTGATGAAACACAGTCAGGATTTCTGCCAAACAGACATATATCAAACAACATACGTTTAATTTTAGATCTATTGGACTACTCGTATTTACTCCCAAAAGAAAGTTTTATTTTATTTTTAGACTACTATAAAGCATTTGACACGTTAGAACATGAGTTTTTGTTTCAAGCACTAAATAGAATTGGCTTTGGTGACTCCTTCTGTAATATGGTCAAAATGCTGTATGTGAACAGTAGTAGCTCCATTAAGCTGAGTAACGGTACCTCTCCCAGATTCTTCTTAAACCGTGGAGTGAGACAAGGATGTCCAGTATCTCCCTATCTTTTTTTAATTGCGACACAATTTCTTAGTTTACACATCAAAGCAAGCAATCTAAAAGGCATCAATATTGGCAATACAGAGATAATTATTAATCAGTTAGCGGATGATACTGCTCTGTTCTTAGAAGACTCTCTGCAAATACCAGCAGCCTTAAGTACTCTTCATTCCTTTTCTAAAGCCTCTGGCCTACTTCTAAATCTTAACAAATGTGAACTACTTCCGATAAAAAACAGTAGGTTTTCTTCAATTTGTGGTATTGCAGTTAAAAACTGTGTTACATATTTGGGTATACAAATAACCAAAGATAACTCTAGATGCTCTGCTAATTTGGACCCAATTCTTATAAAAACAATGAAACGCCTGAATTGCTGGCTGCAGAGAGACCTTTCTTTGAAAGGCAGAGGTTTACTTGTTAAAGCAGAGGGTTTGTCTCGCCTTGCTTATGCTGCTCAATCACTGTACATTGATAAGCACACTTGTAAAGTTATTGATGGAATCTTAGTTAAATTTTTATGGAAAAACAAATCACATTATTTGAAAAAGTCAGTGATACTGAATTCTCAAAAAAAGGGTGGCTTAAACTTCATTGATTTTAGTTTACTAAATAATACAATTAAAATAAATTGGCTTAATCGATTCCTTAAAAATCCCTCCTCTATTTGGAATATCTTCCCTCAGCTTGTCTTTTCGCAGCTTGGTGGTGCAAAGTTTGCTCTAATGTGTAATTATGATATTTATAAACTCCCTGTCAAGCTATCTAACTTTCATCAACAAGTTCTTTTGGCATGGACTCTCATCTACAAGCATAACTTTTCTCCTCATCGATGTTACATATGGAACAATAGGAGTATTTTATTTAAAAATAAATCTTTGTTTTATAGTCATTGGTTTAGTAATGGCATACTTCATGTTAGACAACTTTTTAATAACGAAGGTCTGCTTTTTAGGTATGCAGAATTTCTGTCAGAATATAATATACCGGTAACTCCCAAAGAGTTTGCCACAGTTATGGATGCTATTCCTTCTGGCATACTCATGCTTTTCAAAAATAACTCCCTCTCATTGGGTTCACTATCTTCTCTTGAACCTGTCAATACTCCTGTTGGTAAGATATGTTTCACCCAAAAAAGAGGAAGAAATTATAAAGTAAGAGTTCTATTCCTTGAGAACATTATTTCTGCCCCTCCTGCAATCTCATATTGGAATGGTCTTTTTGATAATTTAAATTGGAAAAATATATGTTCCGTGCAACAAAGGTTTCTCCTCACAAACAAAATTAAAGAAATATCTTTTAAATTAATTCATAATATTTATCCAGTCAAAACGTTTCTTAAAAAAAAATTCAATTTTGATATTGACACTAATTGCTCTTTCTGTCAAAATGACGATGAAACTGTTCTTCACTTGTTTTGGTCGTGCAGTTTTACTCTGCGACTTTGGAAAGATGTTAGTTGGTTTGTCTCAAGCAATATCTTACAAAATTTCTCTGTGAATCACAAGACTGTTATTTTTGGATTCTTTGAAGCGGATTCAAATGCCTGCTTTATAATAAACTTAATTATTTTCCTATGTAGATTTTATATTCACAAATGTAAGTTTTCAAATTGTAAACCAATTTTTTTGGTATTCTTACAAGAGATAAAAAATTATTTGATTACAATTTCTTCCTCCATTAACCCAAAAGCACTCAGAACATGTATGATTTGCAAGATTTACAAACTTTTTACTATACTAAATGTTTAGATATCTTTTAAGTAATGCCCTTTGTCTTTCTTTTTGTCTTGTTTTTATTTTAAATTTCCAGTGTTTTCTTTCACTATTTGTATATTTTTTGTTATTGTTGTGTTCTGATTATGTTATTTCACATTTTAAATTGAATGTTTGAATAAAGCATTAAAAAAAAAAAAAAAAAAAAAAAGTTATTGCAGAGGCCATCGAGGCGATTGACATCTCACAAATCAAACTCGTATAACTGTCTGTCACACGTTCTACCGTCACATCGTTACTTAATAAACAAAATAAGATAAAACAGAAATTACCCGCACACATGAGGTGTTCGAGGCGCACATATAATATAACTCTGCAGACAGTTCAACAGGGAGCGCGCAGCTCTTAAAGGGGACACACCTTATTTACACTCGTTACAGTCTGAAATAAAACAAGATGAGAAATTAAATATTCCCAGCACTTACTATGATGTAGTATGCTTACTTATCAAAGGAAGTAATAAGAAATGACTCTTTACATTAAGGTAGTAGCCTACCCAGCTGGCATTCGACTGACATTAAACGTTTAAATGTGGTTGAAATAATGTCAGTTTATGAAAAAACATTACTTCAACGTTAAAACAACGTTGAACACCAAATAGTTGAAGTTGTGTTGTTGACTCACTACGGATTCAACATAGAAATATAAAAAAAATGTTTTAGTTGTAGGCCTACGTCAAATCAACATTATTTTTACAACCATGACTTTTATGAAAACCATGAAATATATCAGTGGAAAAATAACGTTGTTCCAAAATCCAATTTGCAATCTGATTTGCAAAATCTAAACAAAATTCAACGGTTATCCAACACTGGCACCTGACGTTGATTCAACAGTGACTCAACGTTAAAATGCCAGCTGGGTAGTGAGAACAGGGTGTTGGGGGAATCACTTTTTTTCTCTTTTTCATCAAACCGCAGTTTCTGCAAGTTCCCGCAATTTCATTGAATAAAATTGCATAAATATCCTGCATATTCCATCGCATTTTTAAAGAAAACGGGCCGCATAATCAAGGATTTTTGCCCGCAACACTCACAAAAAAACTCCGCGTTTTTCTGGAAGGACTGGATATGGAACTGTAATGCGGTCAAACCTGCTGGAACTACTTTAGCCGTGCATTTCCCTGAAAAACATTGCACAACTTAGAACGTTCTCAACCAATCAGAATCAAGCATTCAACAGCCCTGTAGTATAAACACTGATGGTCAGTATAATTGATCCTGAGACCCAGACATTCCAAATGCACTTCGTAAACGTACAGGGTGCCAGGGACAGACCGAATGGTAGGACCGTGTATTGATAAGCCCGCCCCTCGAAGGCGAATCTCAAGAAATGGCCTGTGGCTGGGCGTTATCTGAATGTGAAAGTAAGCATCTTTCCACCGTAAAAAAAGCAGTGTTTAAAAATTGTTGTGCAATAAACTTCACCTGCTGTCAGAGCCGGGATTCGAACACGGGTCTTTCTGGCGCGGAAGTCTCACAACAGTAGCAGAAAAAGGATATAGCGTTTTTTTCCCAGGAGAGCAGCGGCTTCCGGGTGAGTTGAAAGGTGCTGTCCGCTGTTTCAAGGCTTGCTCTTGCTGATTTGGCTTGTTTCGATGGCGAAAGGCTTCTGGAGGACTCAGAGACGTGAAGTGCCGCTGAAGTTAAGTAAATCTGATATTTTGGCTGAAATGAGCGATCTCTATAGGTTGGGCCGCTCTGACGTATTCGGCGCCAAGTCAGTAGATTGGGTCGCGCGTCTGAGGCGCTCGGCCATTGCTCTGCTGGGTTTCACTGTGCAGCTGCACTGCGTTTTAAATTATTGTTTCAGTATTTCAAGGAAAAGGAGTTTCCCCACTGCATATTAGCTGCGCAATACGAAGTGCCCGTTCTCGAAAGGGAATATTCAATATTGCATCTAAAATGTAGGTGACTGTTTGACATTTGAACTGTTTATTGAACTGCTGTATGAAAATCAATGTCAGTTTCAATCGTGATGGTATTCAGGAAAACAGCACTCGTCATGTGAGGTTGCTTAACTCTATCATATGTTAAAAATATAAAAACTCCAGATTTTGAATTTTTATAGGCAGTATGTTGTTAACTGTTTAGATTTCTCCTCAGTCATACACTGATGTTTCTTTTAAACATCAGATTGTTTTAATAAACAATTGGTTTATGTCCCCCTTTTTTGTTATAACAAGGTCCAGTTTGCTTCTTTTTAAATTATTTTTATGCAGATTGAAATATTTTGCCCTTTTCCCAGAAAGAGACATTAGAATATTAAAGTATATAATATTTCCATAACAACGAACAATTACAAGAAGACAACAGTGTCAGTGAAGAAGATGAAATGTGAAACACCTGATGAGTGAAGAAAATAAATAAACGTCAAAGTAAATATCAGAATATGTATGAATTATTTACAATTAAGCTGTTTGGAAAAGTATGAATATATAATATATAGTCATTATTATCAAATAAGTGAGGTTTCACTAATAAACTTATCTGTGTTTAACTTGTCAGTGTGTGTAATTACTAACTAAATATGAAATACTCTTTTTCTTAATTAACTTAAAATATCAAAAGAGTCAGTAACCACAACTGTTATATAGAAAAAAGTATAACAGATTTACTTAGGAAAAGTAGAAAGAGTTAGAAAGAGAAGAGTCTTGTCAAAATCACTTCAGATCACAAATGCATTCAAATTCACATTCAAAACTTAAAGGCCCAAGAAAATAAAATAGCCGGCAAAACCCTAGTTTTGTCATGATTCTGCCATCATGTCCGTGATTCTCTTAGTATTTTGGCAGGATCATGACAGACCCATGTTCTGTGTGCAAGCACATGGCCTTGTGTTTTGGTCATGTGCTTGTGTTGTCTCGTCTCTTAAACCCGCCCCCTTGTTATCCTGATTTAGTCATTATTGCTTTACCCGTGTCACCTGTTATGTCTTGATTAGTCTCCTTATTTAATCCCCTTGTGTTTGCTGTCTTGTGTTGGTTTATTGCCAAATGTTACCTGTGAGTATTCTGTGTAAAGTCTTGTCATTGAAAGTCGTTGTTAGTAGTCATTGTTAGTTTTATACAAAGTGTTGTTTGTTTCTTGTTCAGTCATTATCTAGTCTTGTCAGTCTTATATCCCTTGTTTCGTCTGTTTTGCCCCCTTGTGGGTTTTGTTTTCCTGTTTTGTCCCAATAAACCCTGAGTTCGTTGTACACCGTCTGCGTTTGGGTTCATCTCCGTGCACAGCCGTGACAAGTTTATTCAGTAAACCATGAACTTTTTACCCAATATGCATTTCGCTCATTGAGCAAAATCATAACTTCATTGCTGGTCAATGAATCTTAACTTTTTAACCTTACGTCCTATTTATTAAACTATGAAATTATTTATTCAAACTTGTATATCTTATTCTAATGAATACATTTCAACAGGGTTACACTTACATCATAATAAATGAATAAAGTGTGTGAAAGGTTTGATATTGTGTAGTTTGTGATCCTCCATCAGCAGCTGCAGTTTCTCTCAGCTGTATCAGTGCAGTCACTGTGACGTCTGACTGACAGAGGTTTTTGTACCACTCTTTATCACTGTGTGAACACACCACCACTGTGATAACTCTGACAGTAATAATCTCCTGTATCTTCAGTCTGGACTCCACTGATGGTCAGAGTAAAATCACTGCCAGATCCACTGCCACTGAATCTAGATGGAGTTCCAGTATTACGGCTGTTTATATAATAAATCAGGAGTTTAGGAGCTTCTCCAGGTTTCTGCTGATACCAGTGTAAGTCGTTGCTGTATATTCCTACATCTATATGACACTCTATTGTCGCTGTTTGACTCTGTTGGACAGTTTTAACTTCAGGTTGAGTCAGAGTCACTCCTCTGGATTCTGAAGAAGAGAAAATAAAGTCAGTTAGTTTGTTAATCACCTTATATTTATATATTAAAATAATCATAACAACAATGGCATATTATATTTATATCTAAAAGTAACAACCTTGAATAAACAGTGCAATGGTCCAGATGAAGATGTTGATGTTGTTCATAGTTGTAGTTTAGTCGTGTGTGATGATGAAGAGTGTGTGTGTTCTGCTCTCAGTCATGAAGTGTTAAACTCACAGCACTATAAACACTCTCAGAGCACTGAAGCATGTGCTGACAATGCAAAGAAGTGGGCAGGATTTACAACAGCTTGTGCTGAGAACAAACTCATATACACTAGAGTTACACAATCATGACTTTATTTAGTATGTTTATTGTGACTCCTGAGACACTGAGGATGTGCAGATGAACGTCCATCTCTGTGTCCATATTCAGTCATGTGACCATCATCACTGCTACACTTCCACTAGATGAAGCGCCATCACTAAAGTAAGATCATGAATCATGAGTCTGTTCAGAAAGTATCAGGACTGATTGTGAATCTCTAATCAGAGTTCATGGTGTCACTCCATCTATCATGAAGCCTCATGTGTGTCTGAAATCATCAGATGGAGAAGAAACAGGCGTTAAAGATGGACACATATTAGAGCTTGTTCACGTTTCATGATCTTGTGTGGAGATTCATAACCAGTCCACATACTTTTATAACACACCTTGAATATGAAAACATGCTTGACTGTGTAGAACATGCAAAACACCTTTTATATCTTCATTGTCACACTTTCTATTGACTTTGGCTCTAATATTCACTAAACTCATTATTTGAACAGATTCTCACTGAAGATTGAAGTGTGAAGCTGCAGGTTTTTCTGTCAATCATGATGATTGATCTGCATATGAAGAACAGAAGCATCATTATGAGAAACTCCACAACATCATCCATGATCAAAGAGGTCAAAGGTCACCTCAGAGGTCACAGCTCATCACATATATTTCTTTAAACAGTGTTATATCAGAAAGCATTTAGTCGAATCTGAATGAGTGAGTGTTGAGAAGAGCTGAGGATCTTCTAATATCAGTGTGTTGAAGTGTTGTTTCTCTCTCTCTGCTGGAGTGTGTGTTCACTCGAGTGGAATAGAGGTTTTTGTACGAGTGTTTCATTAGATTGTATCACTGTGGTACACATTCGGTGGAGGAACTAAACTGGTGATCGGTAAGTCTGTCTATTTAATCACATAATAAAAAAATACAATTTAGATTTCAGAAAGTGTTTTACAGTTGAAACAAGAACAACATTTATTAATAATAATGATTATTAGATATTGTGGCAAAACTTTACTTGACGCCTTTCTGTATAATGCATTATAAAAGTTTTCATAATGTATGTTATGATGCAGTTTATATTTTCGTAAATAAATGCAGCCAAACTTAAAATGTATTATAATACTTAAAAATTCCTCATTACATCTGAAATTGGTTGTTTGTCATGAGTTTTAAAGTATTATAATTTCTTAAGTTGTAAAAATGAATATATAATATTATAATGTGTTAAAACCTTGGTTACAGTTATTGATGAGATCATACATGCTTTATAATGTGTAAAACAATATATAATTAATGCATTAAGAATACTTTTATAATCCAATATGTATAAAGGCTTTAATTAAAGTGTTACTGATATTTTTGTATAATTATTTAATCTAAAACAATGATATTATTATAAGAATAGCATTATTCCTATTTATTCCAACAAAAAAAAATCAAAAATGAAATAAAATTCTAAAAATATTTCCATAATGTGTCTCACTATGAGTTTATACAGTTTATTACATGTTTGTTTTCCCTTCATTTATTTCTACACTGAGTTCATATTTAGTTCATCTTTTATTGTAGAAATCATACATGTAAAAAAGAGATTTGACATCAGAATGTAAATGTTGCTACTTTCTGTAGTTCAGTCAATGATACTGAATCTCTTTTGCTCATGTTGTGCTTATAATTCAGTGCTTTATAATACAAACACAATATATGTGTGATTCAACTGTGTTTTAATTCGGGTTGAAATATCTCACTTAAGTAAAATAATTTATTTTGGGATATTAACACTGTTAGAATTAAAGCATTCAGTGTATTACAATTAAAGCATTCAGTGTATTACAATGTGTAGTTTGATTCATGAGGTTTGATATAAATGTATATAGTGATTGTGTAGTTTGTATATATATATATGAGCTGTAATGAAGCTGAATGGCATGAAGGATCAGATGCTGGTGATTTGTCCTGCATTCCTCATGTCTGCTGCTTCAGTCCTGTTGAAATGCTGTGAATGTGCAGTGCAGTGTGTTGTGTGTGTGTTTGTGAATGTGTTGTGTTTGTCTCCTGCAGCTGGTCCCACAGTGAAGCCCTCAGTGTCTCTGCTGCCGCCCTCTTCTCTGCAGATCTCTGGAGACTCAGCCGCACTGCTCTGCCTGCTCAGCTCTTACTCTCCACAGGGGGCGCTGGTGAGCTGGACACTGGACGGGTCAGAGGTCACCGAGGGGGTTCTGACCAGCGCAGAGAGCCAGCAGGACGGCCGCTACAGCCGCAGTAGCGTCCTGACCCTCAGCAAAGCACGCTGGGAAGAGGGAGAGCTGTACGTCTGCAGAGTAACACATGATGGAGCTCCTCATGAGGTCTCGTTCCACAAGAGCTCTGAGTGCTGATGTTTCTCTCCTGAAGATGAGCCGTATCTGAGTGTCCTGTGTCAGGCAGGATTCACATGAGTCTAGTGCTGCAGCTGTAGTGATTTACAACTCAATACTGAAACTGTGTGTGTGTGTGTGTGTGTGTGTGTGTGTGTGTGTGTGTGTGTGTGTGTGTGTGTGTGTGTGTGTGTGTGTGTGTGTGTGTGTGTGTGTGTGTGTGTGATCTTTCAATCTGCTGTGTTTGCTGCAACATTCAATAAAGCTTCTCAACAAGTTCACTTTGTGTCTGACAACATCATTGAACTAACAGATGAAGATGCAGGTGCTTTTCAGAAGGTTGATGTAGCAGTAAATGTCAAATAAAGCTCTTGGGGTTTGAACATGGTCTCTGGAGACAGAGCTGCTCTATTCTGAGAGATCACAATCACTCCACCCTGACAATGCAAATGGGCTTTTCAGTCTCACTCTCTGATTGGTTACATGATCTGAACTGGAACACAACAGTTTCACTTCTGCTTTAGTGAAGCAGCGCAGACAAACTGATGATTACATTAATTTATGAGATAACTAATTTATTAACATGGCACCATAAATCATATAAAAACATGATCACAAGAATGTAAAAGTTTCTGTAGATCAATGGAAAGCATCTCCTCCAGACAGCAGAAGTGACTGAATGCAGTGTGTTCAGTTTGATTGACAGGGATCATATATTACACCTAAAACATGATGATCATATTAAAACACTGACTCATTCTCTTCATAAACACAAGATTGATGTTAATTGTAATGATATAGTGTTATTAGTGTTTGAAAATTTAATCATAAATCATTCAATCATAAATCACATTGGCTCTGCTGTTCCTGTAGCCAATGAGATTGCTTGCTTTTAAATAGATTTAACTCTAATGTAAAAACTGATGTTAAATAGACACTGAATGCCCCAGAGACCCATCTCTTCCTGATGCTCTCAACACTTGTTAAGCTGGCTTTGAGGCCTGTAACAGCACTCCTAGCATTAGACTCACTACACCAGCTGGTGAGACACTCAGTGTAACCACAGAAGACGTTAGGAGGTCCTACAGAGAGTCAAGCCACGGAAAGCTGCAGGCCAGGATAACATCCAGGCAGGGTCCTGAAAGACTGTGTACATCAGCTCTCAGAGGAACTGACTGACGTTTTTAAAGGGGTCATGACATGGTTTTTTGTTTTGTTTTATTATGTTCCCTTATGTGCAATTATAGTATTACTATAGTGTTTTGTACAAAAAAACTTTAAAAATGTAGTGATTTATGACCTTTTCCCACCCTGTTTCTCCCCCCTCTGATTCAAACAGTCTGTTAGGGGGGTGTTTCCCCTTTAAGAGTTCAGTGTTAACGCCCTCTGTTATGATTGGCTAACGTCAGTGCTGCTTATGCTTAAATTATTTAATCATTTTGTATCACATGTAGGCTACACAATGCTCCGCCACGTGAAACTTCGGTCCTCCGATCTTTTACCATCGTGTCAATTCTCAATTGATTTTGATTCATATACGCGAGGGAGAGAGAGAGAGAGAGAGCAAGACAGTTTGTAGGCGAGCGCGCGGCCGGGGCTCTCTCTCTCTCTCTCTCTCTCTCTCTCTCTCTCTCTCTCTCTCTGCTCGTTCTTCAGTAACATGCCCTGTCACACTCATCTACATCACTCACCGAACAAATAAGGCTTTGGCGGGCTGCATATGCTGCAAATAAACTGCATCCAACTGCTTTCCCTGACGTCTGGATCGCAGCATTCAAACATGTTGTTTGTCCACAGCCAGGAACAGCACATCTGCGTGGCATCGCAGTCATCTTGTAAACAGACCCCCTCGCTGCACGTCAACGCATGCGATGATGTCAAATGAGGCGTAGTTGTCTTGCGCTGGAGGCGGTCATATGCATACGAATGGTACGTCACTTCGTACCGTGACGTCACTAAGTTCAAAGGATCTAGAACGAGCTGTATTTAGAGCTTGATTAAATAAATGGTTCGTTTATAATGGGGAGGACGTCTTAAGCTATGAAACTTGCAGGAGGTTTTAATGGTACAAAGACCTCTTATATACCAAAAGATCAAGGCAAATTTGGTTTCTCATGTCATGACCCCTTTAATATCTCACTCTCTAAAGCAGTCGTACCATCATGCTTCAAATCTGCCACCATCATTCCTGTGCCTAAGACTGCCAGTGTCATGCTGGAATGACTATCGCCCGGTAGCGCTCACCCCGATAATGATGAAGTGTTTTGAGTGGCTGGTCATGACTCAAATCAGTGAGAAGATTGATGCCAGCATTGACCAGAATCAGTACGCATATTCACCTTATTCTTCGCCCGTTCTATTTCCCATGATTCATAGCGGGTTCAACTGACTAAACGGTTTTCTACTTCCGGTTGAAGTGTTTGTTTACATAGCATGCTAGCACTAGCGTTAAGGCTACGGTGATAGTTTTTAAAGGTAGTAAAGTAGTAGATAATTGTTCGGTCGAGATGGGAAGTAGTCGGTGGTTAGGGACTGTTCATTTTTTATTTAAGGGGCTACCGCAGGAGTTTTGAGATCTATAGTCAAAAAAGACTTGACCCTCCCTTCGCCAGCAATACATTTTTCTATGACCCTCCAAAATGATTGTGAAAAAAGGCATGACACTCCCCGATAATTTATTGATTACTTCTGTACTGGTTTGCGCTTGGCAAAGATGTTCAGATAGCCATTGTTTTTTTTTACCATCATGACAAACGACTTAAAGCGTAACTCTCGCCAAAATGCAGCCTAGAGTCTTTTTGTGAATCTACCCGAGTCAAACTTTAGTTTAAAAGCATAATTAGGATGGAAACGCCACTTTTAAGATTGACCATATTTTCGTTTTCTGTCAAATTGCCTTTTGAATGGGAGTGCTAGGGGCACTACTATGATAGCATCAAAATCGCTATTTTTAAAACACTAAGACGGCTCGACACAACATGAAAATATGCTCGAAGTATCACCAGGGCCTCTACATATGAACTCGAGCATTGAGAACATTGTTTGTGTACACATAAGTAGTATTATGACCCACATTGTGTCAAAATGATGGATGGTGACCTTTGACCTATCCCCTCCCCGTGCCCTAGTGGTGACCTTGTCCTTTCGCTGACCTTGTCGCCTTTGACCTAGTGTGTAATTGAATAATAGGAAAATATGTCTCTGCCCTCGTGGGTATAAGGGCTTCATTAATAATAATAATAATAATAATAATAATTTGTTACATTTGTGCAGCTCCACCTGGATGATGCGACGGCAGCCATATTGCGCCAGAATGCCCACCACACACCAGCTTACTGGTGGAGAGGAGACAGTGATGAAGCCAATTGGTATATATATATATATATATGGGGATGATTAGGAGGCCATGATGGACAGAGGCCACTGGGCAAATTTGGCCAGGATGCCGGGGTTACACCCCTACTCTTTCGAAAGACATCCTGGGATTTTTAATGACCACAGAGAGTCAGGGCCTCGGTTTAACGTCTCATCCGAAGGATGGATAGATATAATGTAAGTTGTGAAGGTTTTATGTTTGAACTTTGGCACGCAGCTTCACCGGATCTCCCTTCATTCCAGAGAGCAGGGGATTGCTGTGGGGACAGTGAAAGTGAGAAAAAGAGTTTTTCTAATAATGACACATGTTTCACACTAAAGTTGAAAAACATTCTGTTCTTTAAAAGTATATAAATTAAATGCTTATAAAATTTACATTTAGTAATTTACAAAATATAATATTTAACACTAACTAGAGTTGAAAAACATTGTTCTTTAAACGTATATAAATGAAATGCTTATAATATATAATATAAAATAAATATCATACTAAATTTACTGATCCAATTATTTTAGATAAAAAAAAAAAATCAGCTTACATTTTCAGCGAGTTGAAGAAGTAGCTCCTATCGCATAGATATCCATACAGCGTATGAATGGGTTACAAAAATGCAATGAGTTTAAATGTTTAAATGTTTCCTGAAATGTTTTTCTCAGTCTGGCTCCAATCCTGGAGTGAGAGAAAACACATTAAAAACATCTTAAAGTCTGTTTTTATAGAACGGTGTACATGTTTTAATTAGTCGATTAGGAATTGTAATGTCTTTCAGATATAGGTATTTTGCGTTTGTTTATTATGTTGTTGTAACAAGGTTCAGATGTTATGGAAAGAAGGAGGCGGGAACCGGCGAACAATCAACACTTTTAATAAAAATAAAACAAATACAAAATGAAAGTAAAAGCCAGCAGCCCCTCACTGACGACTGCTGGAACACACAAAACATAAATAAAACCCGTTCCCTGCTCCTCCCCTTCATGGCGGACGGTAGCAGGCTCCGGCCCACGGCGAGCGGCGGCGACTCTTCCACTCCCTCACGGACGGCAGCCGCCCCTCCAACACCCAGGCGGCCGGCAGCGAGCTCGACCGTCCCCCGGATAACTCAGTCCAGCGCACCGCATCGAGCGTCCATGGTGACGGACTCTGCCCACCATGCTCGATGGCACTGCGGATTCCCCACAGCGGCGAGGACTCTCTGACACCGCGTTTCCTCCTTCTTCCCGGGTTTCGGCACCAGTGTAGCAGGGTTCAGATGTTATGGGAAGGAGGAGGCGGGAAATTAAATTACAAAATTAAAGTAAAAGCCAGCAGCCCCTCACGGACGACTACTGGAACACAATTAAACATAAAAATAAAAAAAAACACAGGTTCAGGCCTGTTCCTCTCTCGATCTCTACTGTCTTCGCTCCTCCTTTTATGCCTCCGCTCCTCCGTGAGAGATACCAGACCGTTGCGTCTCACAGCTCTCTCACGGCTCTCGACCTCGTCCTGCTCGCCACAGTTGTGATATGAACAACTTTGTAATTGTTGTCTTGTGTTGCCTATCTTGAGCAGGACTCGCTGGTAGAAGAGATATTGTATCTCAATGCTTCCTGGTTAAATAAATGAAAAACAAAAAACAAAAAAATAACAACAACTGCAGTTTCTGCTTCACTCTGCATCACTCTTGTAGGGTATCTGGACCGTGTCAGCGTGACTCATGCAGTCCAACATGTGAAAATGCTTTTAACATTTGACTCCTATCCGTAACTCAGGCCTGGCACCACAGAGTCTGTTCCTAATGGCGTTCCTTGACACCTTTATGGCAGGCAAATGTGCACACACACACACACACACACACACACACACACACACACACACACACATACACGGACTGTCTATGAGACTTCCCCCACAAATAGAGTCAACACTGGCAGAACTCTGTGTTTTGTTACAAGACTGATGAATTTTACGACCCCAAAGAATGTGCAGGGAATTGTCTCCTAATTCTTGCTGAGAAGAAGAAATGAATCCTTTTAATCCTATATATTATATATATATATATATATATGACCATGTGATAACTGTATCAACATGTATCTAATGTCCCATCTCATGATTTTCCTGTATGTTGTTTGGTCTATGTTTCTCGTAAACTCTGATGGGTTAATGTTCCAGACTTTGCATACTATGGTTAACCAGAATCGTATGTGTGGCATATTTGGTCTCTATAACCTGGTACTTTGAAGATCGAAGTGACTGTGTACATGATATGTCGATAATAACAACATATTAGTATTACCAGAATCTTTCATAGTTTCTTCCTCGGCTAACACCTAACACTCGGCTTCACCATTTTGCTGAAACCAGCCGGCAACTGCACCTCAAAAAGGACATTCTGACTCACGCACTCGCTCGCACCCTGAAGAACCGAGCGAACACGTGACGCCAACAGGACCGAAACACACACGCCTTCTTCATGTCAGCAACATGAGAGAACCATTTATGCAAGTATATTTGTGTTATCAAGCTTGCAGAGCATTGAGATTGTGTTTTTCCGTGTTGTCTCTCAAAGGTTTAAATGTCCAGGTGAATTTTGCCATTCTGTGATCCTTACGGATCTCTCTCTCTCTCTCTCACTCTCTCCCTGTTTCTTACACTTTCAGTGTCTTGTTTTGTTGTTGTGTTATTGTCTGTGAATACATTTTATTCCTTGCAACGTTAGTAACCGTATACGTAGTGGACTCCTTTATTAAATACATTATTCATTTGGTTGACTGTCTGTGTCGCTCATGTACAAGTCCCTTTAATGTTGCGATCCAAAGCTACGTGCTTTACAAATTAAAGATACTTTAAATAGTATTTTGTTTATAGAACAGGGAGGCTGTTTTTCGCGGCCAGAAAGATAGCATGCCTTTCTAGTTATCAGGATAACTTTCCTTTAGGGTTAATGAAAGACCGTAAGGTCAGTTCGCTGGCGAACAGATTATTCGGTAATTAATTAATTCCATTAGGAGTTATCTCTGTTAGACATCATTAATATATTAATATTTAATTATAACCCGTTGGGATTGAGTATTGATATACAATTGAGCTAATTTTAACCTGTCTGTAAAATATGTGCACATATGCAGTTGATTATAATCCTTTGTGGTTAATTGTCTATGTATATCTATGAATGCAGATGCAGGTAACATATTATCCCCCTCTTTGGGCGATTTAACATGTATAATTATCTGGTTCAAACCCGTATGAATAATTATTAATTATTGAATACATATTCCCAAAAACCTGACCAGATACTTTACACTCTCATACTGGGATCTGAAACACTAACAATAAAACATCCCAGTGCTGCCATAATCAATACTAGCACTAACTCTTATTTCATATCAAATATTGACGACAGGCCGTTGAATTATTAGAAAAATAATGCACATTATTGTATAATGTATAAATTATTTTACATTTTACATTTTTATAATAATTCAACTGCTTGAAGTCAATTATTACGCTTATACTAAAGTTACCGCACCTTGAACCATTGTTCAGATGATGTATTTCAAAACGTTTGTCGAGTTTTTTGCAATTATTAATTCAGTTATTAGAGAGAGAGAGAGAGAGAGAGAGAGAGAGAGAGAGAGAGAGAGAGAGAGAGAGAGAGAGAGAGGTGTTCCAATAATGAGACAGAAAAGTCAATATCAAGTGTCAATATTATTTATTTATTAATTCAATTCGTTTTAATTAATTCGTTCATTCTTGTTTTCTATTATTGACAGTAGATAACCTAATAAATAAAACACACAAAGCCCTTTTAACAAGTAGGCCTATCAATAATTATTTATTTGTTATATTATCTGGAATAATTATGAAAACCTGTGCAGCAGGACTATCAATTTATTTATATATTGAGTTTAATTTTAAATTTATTATAGATATGACTATATAGGCTACTTTATTTATTAAAATTAAACTGCATGTGTCCATTGATTGTGAAGTTAGACATCGAAAATGGCAGATCAAGCGCATGGGGCTGCATGTTTGTTCTTGTTATGAATTGTGTCCTAATTTCCGGTATTACGGTTAACTACGCGCAGTGATATGCAGTCCCTCCAGAAAAACGCGATTATGCGATCGCTGAATTCAATGCATAATCAGCCAAAGTCCGCATATTCATGCGGGGGCTGCATTTTTTCAAATACGCCGCACTTTCGCCGCTTAAAGTGCCGATTTCCGTGCAAAATATGAGGGGTTTGCATGATTTCATAATCCTCGCATTTTCGTTGCAAAAAAGTCACATATATCTTAGCAGAAAGTTGAAAAATGTTGCGTTTGCTTCACACAAGAGCAGCCATTTCCCCCTGTTTCCATGGGAACGTTATGAAGTGACGCAATTACGCGACGGGATAGCTCACAGCTGAAGTTATTGCAGAGGCCATCGAGGCGATTGACATCTCACAAATCAAACTCGTATAACTGTCTGTCACACGTTCTACCGTCACATCGTTACTTAATAAACAAAATAAGATAAAACAGAAATTACCCGCACACATGAGGTGTTCGAGGCGCACATATAATATAACTCTGCAGACAGTTCAACAGGGAGCGCGCAGCTCTTAAAGGGGCCACACCTTATTTACACTCGTTACAGTCTGAAATAAAACAAGATGAGAAATTAAATATTCCCAGCACTTACTATGATGTAGTATGCTTACTTATCAAAGGAAGTAAAAAGAAATGACTCTTTACATTAAGGTAGTAGCCTAGTGAGAACAGGGTGTTGGGGGAATCACTTTTTTTCTCTTTTTCATCAAACCGCAGTTTCTGCAAGTTCCCGCAATTTCATTGAATAAAATTGCATAAATATCCTGCATATTCCATCGCATTTTTAAAGAAAACGGGCCGCATAATCAAGGATTTTTGCCCGCAACACTCACAAAAAAACTCCGCGTTTTTCTGGAAGGACTGGATATGGAACTGTAATGCGGTCAAACCTGCTGGAACTACTTTAGCCGTGCATTTCCCTGAAAATAATTGCACAACTTAGAACGTTCTCAACCAATCAGAATCAAGCATTCAACAGCCCTGTAGTATAAACATTGATATTGTGTAGTTTGTGATCCTCCATCAGCAGCTGCAGTTTCTCTCAGTGCAGTCACTGTGACGTCTGACTGACAGAGGTTTTTGTACGACTCTTTATCACTGTGTGAACACACAGCTACTAGGACAGTGTAAACTCTGACAGTAATAATCTCCTGTATCTTCAGTCTGGACTCCACTGATGGTCAGAGTAAAATCACTGCCAGATCCACTGCCACTGAATCTAGATGGAGTTCCAGTATAACGGTTTGTTGCATAATATATGAGGAGTTTAGGAGCTTCTCCAGGTTTCTGTGAGTACCAGTGTAAATAACTACCACCATGCACATCACTGCTGGTTTTACAGTTTATTCTGACTTCTTCTCCTGGTTGAACTGCTGGTATTGATGGACTCTGAGTTACAGTATACTGTCCTCTACACTCTGAAAGAAAACACAAACAAAAATTAAAATGATATATGATAATATACAGTATATGATAAACATATATATATATATATATTTCACATTTAAAAATAAATAATAATCATTATTAAAACATGTATTTCACAAACCTTGAATAAACAGTGTGAGAGTCCAGATGAAGATGTAGATGTTGTTCATAGTTGTAGTTTAGTCGTGTGTGATGATGAAGAGTGTGTGTGTTCTGCTCTCAGTCATGAAGTGTTAAACTCACAGCACTATAAACACTCTCAGAGCACTGAAGCATGTGCTGACAATGCAAAGAAGTGGGCAGGATTTACAACAGCTTGTGCTGAGAACAAACTCATATACACTAGAGTTACACAATCATGACTTTATTTAGTATGTTTATTGTGACTCCTGAGACACTGAGGATGTGCAGATGAACGTCCATCTCTGTGTCCATATTCAGTCATGTGACCATCATCACTGCTACACTTCCACTAGATCAGGGGTTCCCAAACTTTTTTTCCTGCGCACCGCCTTCTATGTCCCAGCCGGGTTGGCGCACCCCCAATCCCCACTGAAAAAAAAAAAAAAAAACGCAACAAAGCTTTGTTTTATCGCCATATAAAGACTCATGTTTAATCATGCTCAAATAACCAGAACACGCATGACAATAACAACATCAACAAAGTTTCAATATAATGCAACAAAGCTACGCACAAGTTTCCACTTTTAACCCTTTCACACGTAAGATTAAAATATTCTAACTGACCCCCCAGCGTGAGTTTTTCAAGGCGACCGTTATTTAGAACTTGTCACTTTAATGTTTCCATGGTGACGCGTCATTGCTTGTCACGTGACACAGCGCAACCACAACACAGCGCTGAATGAATGATGATCTGCTTTTATGTAATTTTTCCTTTTTTATCAAAAATATTCACAAAAGTATTAGCTATAGCATGAAACGCTGATATTCTGATTGTCAAATATGTGTAAGTGGATGTGTTTTGTTGTTTAAACACCTTCATAACGATCGCGTTAGTTGAGCTGTATGCGCGATGGGCGGCGCCATGCTAGTTTGTGCCGCAGTTCAGAGAATCGGATCTGTTGGATTTACAACACGTCAATTCCTCCACTTCTCACGAAATACATGAAAGTAAGAGGCCGGTGAACTGGGAGAAGAATAGGGTAAAATGTGAAGCTACTTACACAATGTGTATCTGATATGAATAAAACGTGTCGTCTTATTATAATGAAAAGGATTATTATTGCCGCTTCCATAGAAATCAGCGAAATCAAAATCATTGTTTTGCTAGTACTTATGTGTATTTAAATGTCTGAAACCTAAAATAAACATTATGTGGTTGAAAACACTCAATAGTTGTGATATATGACAGAACTGACTCAGCGCCAGCCAACGCGTGAAAGCACATTTGAATTTAGAAGTTGATCACGTGACATATAGCGGCTGCAGTGCATTTCTATCAAAAACTAATAAATTATAGCTTTTTTATTTAAAATAAAAGCGATTACAAAGGAAATGTTTACTGTTCATGTTTTTTATTTTATTGTATGGAAAAATCCCACTTAAAAAAACAGACCGCCATTATATTTTTCCTCTTGCGGACCCCCTGGTGGCAGCTCGCGTACCACACTATGGGAATACCTCCACTAGATGAAGCGCCATCACTAAAGTAAGATCATGAATCATGAGTGTGTTCAGAAAGTATCAGGACTGATTGTGAATCTCTAATCAGAGTTCATGGTGTCACTCCATCTATCATGAAGCCTCATGTGTGTCTGAAATCATCAGATGGAGAAGAAACAGGCGTTAAAGATGGACACATATTAGAGCTTGTTCACGTTTCATGATCTTGTGTGGAGATTCATAACCAGTCCAGATACTTTTATAACACACCTTGAATATGAAAACATGCTTGACTGTGTAGAACATGCAAAACACCTTTGATATCTTCATTGTCACACTTTCTATTGACTTGAACAGATTCTCACTGAAGATCAGGGCCGGATTCAGCCAGCCCCACTAGGGGGTGCAGGTAGAATATCAGGGGGGGGGGGCAAGTCATTTAACGGAACATTTCAATTTGACCAATATAGTGATTTGATTTATATTGTGATATTTATCGATATGGCCAGAAATGAAAAAATATATTGTGAAATGAAAAAATCCTATATCGCCCAGCTCTAATTTATCAGCTCCTTTGATCCATTTGATTTGTCTTATAGGTTTTATGTTGGATGCCCTTCCTGACACTACCCTCTGCATTTACCCGGGCTTGGGACCGGCACAAATAGGACACTGGCTTGTGCCCTGTTGAGGCTGCATTTATCTTTTTTTTTCTTTTTTTTTTTATCTGTCTGTCTGTCTGTCTGTTTGTCTTCCTGTCTGTCGTCTTGTCTGTCTGTCTGTCCTTTCGTTTTTTATTTCAATCTTTTTTATTTCTTTTTTGGGTTTTTTTTGTTTTCATTTCTTTAGCTCTGTACACAGCATGGCTTATATCAGTCATTATAGCATCAGTCGTCTGCTTTTCTGTGCAAAAGTCCTAACAAATGCGTCCATATCTAGACCTGTTGTTATGGCCTTCTCGTGAGCCAGAATAACTAAATTTCTTTTTCACTCATGTAGCATAGTGCGGCGGAAGGGGGTAAGAACACGAGACAAAGTGGAGAAAGAGCTATCGCATGATGCAGATGATATTCCAATCACAAGTGAGGTCACATACATGCGATGGAGCTGAGGAAAGGCATTCTTATACCCGTGTAGATATGTGCAAATGGTGGAGAGGTCTACAAACTCTACGTTCTCATCATCATTAGTCTTTTTGAATTCTTTTTCCAACATTATTTTTGCGACAAGAATCTCATTGGAAAGTTTGTCACTGTCACTTTTTGCAATTTTTTGCAGAGGACTTAACATGGCAACATCCAGAAAAGAGGGAGATTGTGGTTGAAGGCAATTAACTGCTTTCATGAGATTCAGATTGCTTTTGGAGAATCTTGTCTCCATCTCTACAATGGCGATGTCCAAAATGTTGAGAAGAGCTCTCTTCAGAGCCTGGCAGTGGACGTAACAACGCTACCTACGAGCAGTGAGCTCATTGTTCTTTTTCTTTTAGCAGCTGGTGCAGGCATGCTGGTTAATATCACAGCACAGGAGCTATTACAGCACAGGTCAACAGAATGAGTCTGCAGCATAGCATTTGCAGACTTCAAGGAACCCAGAACTTTAAGGAGGAATTTTCCTATTTCAAAGAAATGATGCCTCCTTAACATCATCAACAGCCCTGATGCCTCTGCACGGATATCAACAGCAGCGGCTCTGTCCTCTGTAACCTCTGACAGGATACTCAGAATAGCATCCTGATTCTCCACAAGACACTTGGTCACATCATGGTGGCTTGTCCCCCTGATCTCCAACAGTCGTTTAAGGGAGGGAACATTATAGTTCTGTCACACATAATGACGGTGAAAAAAAGAGTGCAGTGATCCTGATAGATCAAAAAAGATTTTTGCACACGGCTCTCCTTGCATTGCATGGACCACGGCCAAGTGCAGCTGGTGGTTATAGCAGTGGATATAAGGAATATCCTTCCCTACCTTCTTTTGCAATAAGGCCTGAACCCCACCCCTGACCCCACTCATGACAGAAGCTCCATCATAGCACTGACTGATAATTTCAGCTGCACTATAGCCTGTCAGTCAGAAAGATGCTCAAGAATTTGTGTGGTAATAAATTCAGCATTTAACTGACTGAGGTCAAGCAGGCCAATCAGGTGTTCCTCTGGAATGCCTTTACAGACAAATCTAACCATGATTGACAGATTCTCCACATTACTTCTGTCCCTCGTTCCGTCACTTTTGATGCAAAACCCAGCATAATCTGCTTTGTCATAATTACCTTTTATCTGATTTAATACCATTTTGGCCAGTGTTTCAATAATTTCATTTTGTATGTTGTGAGAGGTGTATTTTGTGTTTGGTGGGATGTGTTTGTTAATTTCATTAAATTTGGGGTCCTTTGCCAGTGTGTAGTCAACCATTTTTAAGAACAGTCCTGCAGAGAAATCATCATCATTTGAACTTTCCACACTGCCACGAAGTGGAAGTTCATTTACTGCTAGGAACTGAACTACTTCTCCAATTGTTTTAATATAATACCTATTTTTTTCCATTTGTGTGGGCCCTATTAAATTACAAATGGTCTCCCCTATGGCCTCTCTTTGGGACATTTCAGACCAGGCTTTTGCATTTTTTATGTGGCATTGACTTGATGCGTGCTTTGAGAGTCCCTTGTCCTTTTCCAATACAGTTTTCAAATTAGTAAATCCTTGTTTTGTGAAAACCAAATCCCTATCATTGTTCCCCCCAAATTTCTGACACGGGAAACAAAAGCACGCATCAAGCTTTGCTGAATATTCGAGCCATGGTCTCCCACGATACCAACCTGGGCAGAATGAGCGGGAGCTCTTGCCAAAATTACGTTTGGGGAAAACCAGAGCTATGGGTTGTGACGGTGCTTCAGTGTTTAAGCCTATGTTGTATACATCCGCAACAGCCACGGATGGGCTGGGAACGACGGGTGATTCGGTCTCGGCTGCAGCTAATGCCCTAGCAGCCTCGTTGCTGCTGCCAGTGCTAGCTTTAGCAACCAGAAATCGGCGCATACTCGACTCGTCACTCGGTGCAAATTACAAGAGAAAGCGATTGAGAGATATGGAGGGAATGAGAACACGCTTACAGAAAGAGTAACCAAATAATTTCAGTGACTGACGGCGAAGGAAACTCAAAACAGGGGCTGAGCTCAGCTAACGACAGTGTGTCTGCGTGCTCCGCTCTGCAGTGACTGACTGAGACGTGAAGCTCAGCAGGTTCACCACAAGCCGGTGAAGTGGCCACGCCCTCCCTATGCATCTACCAATCAGTAGCTACTTTGAATGAGGGATAGAGAGCAGAGAGCGCTCACTCTGACCATTTTTCTTGAAATAATTTTTAAATTTGGGATTTTTGCATGCCATCACGTTTGGGGGGGCAGTCACGGCATTTGGGGGGGCATTGCCCATCCTTGCCCATGCCTATATCCGGCCCCGCTGAAGATTGAAGTGTGAAGCTGCAGGTTTTTCTGTCAATCATGATGATTGATCTGCATATGAAGAACAGAAGCATCATTATGAGAAACTCCACAACATCATCCATGATCAAAGAGGTCAAAGGTCACCTCAGAGGTCACAGCTCATCACATATATTTCTTTAAACAGTGTTATATCAGAAAGCATTTAGTCAAATCTGAATGAGTGAGTGTTGAGAAGAGCTGAGGATCTTCTAATATCAGTGTGTTGAAGTGTTGTTTCTCTCTCTCTGCTGGAGTGTGTGTTCACTCGAGTGGAATAGAGGTTTTTGTACGAGTGTTTCATTAGATTGTATCACTGTGGTTGACATTCGGTGGAGGAACTAAACTGGTGATCAGATGTAAGTCTTTTTAATTAACTATTTAAAAAAATAAATACAATTTAGATTTCAGAAAGTGTTTTACAGTTGAAACAAGAACAACATTATTTTATAAAAATGATTATTAGATATTGTGGCAAACTTTACTTGAAGCCTTTATGTATAATGCATTATAAAGGTATCAATAATGTAGAATTTAATGCCTTTTA
>JAPDVR010000025.1:30363138-30370638 GCA_026230005.1 Gila orcuttii
GTGTTCTTCCAGCAGGGCCGTGGAGTGAGGCAGGGCTGGTGTGTGTGTGTGTGTGTGTGAGTGTGTTCTTCCAGCAGGGCCGTGGAGTGAGGCAGGGCTGGTGTGTGTGTGTGTGTGTGAGTGTGTTCTTCCAGCAGGGCCGTGGAGTGAGGCAGGGCTGGTGTGTGTGTGTGTGTGTGTGTGTGTGTGTGTGTGTGTGTGTGTGTGTGTGTGAGTGTGTTCTTCCAGCAGGGCCGTGGAGTGAGGCAGGGCTGGTGTGTGTGTGTGTGTGTGTGTGTGTGTGTGTGTGTGTGTGTGTGTGTGTGAGTGTGTTCTTCCAGCAGGGCCGTGGAGTGAGGCAGGGCTGGTGTGTGTGTGTGTGTGTGTGTGAGTGTGTTCTTCCAGCAGGGCCGTGGAGTGAGGCAGGGCTGGTGTGTGTGTGTGTGTGTGTGTGTGTGTTCTTCCAGCAGGGCCGTGGAGTGAGGCAGGGCTGGTGTGTGTGTGTGTGTGTTCTTCCAGCAGGGCCGTGGAGTGAGGCAGGGCTGGTGTGTGTGTGTGTGTGTGTGTGTGTGTGAGTGTGTGTTCTTCCAGCAGGGCCGTGGAGGTGTGTGTGTGTGTGTGTGTGTGTGTGTGTGTGAGTGTGTTCTTCCAGAAGGGCCGTGGAGTGAGTGTGTGTGTGTGTGTGTGTGTGTTCTCCCAGCAGGGCCGTGGAGTGAGTGTGTGTGTGTGTGTTCTCCCAGCAGGGCCGTGGAGTGAGGCAGGGGTGGTGTGTGTGTGTGTGTGTGTGTGTGTGTGTGTGTGTGTGTGTGTGTGTGTGTGTGTGTGTGTGTGTGTGTGTGTGAGTGTGTTCTTCCAGCAGGGCCGTGGAGTGAGTGTGTGTGTGTGTGTGTTCTCCCAGCAGGGCCGTGGAGTGAGTGTGTGTGTGTGTGTGTGAGTGCGTTCTTCCAGCAGGGCCGTGGAGTGAGGCAGGGGTGGTGTGTGTGTGTGTGTGTGTGTGTGTGTGTGTGTGTGTGTGTGTGTGTGAGTATGTTATTCCAGCAGGGCCGTGGAGTGAGTGTGTGTGTGTGTGTGTTCTTCCAGCAGGGCCGTGGAGTGAGTGTGTGTGTGTGTGTGTTCTTCCAGCAGGGCCGTGGAGTGAGTGTGTGTGTGTGTGTGTGTGTGTGTGTGTGTGTTCTTCCAGCAGGGCCGTGGAGTGAGGCAGGGCTGGTGTGTGTGTGTGTGTGTTCTTCCAGCAGGGCCGTGGAGTGAGGCAGGGCTGGTGTGTGTGTGTGTGTGTGTGTGTTCTTCCAGCAGGGCCGTGGAGTGAGGCAGGGCTGGTGTGTGTGTGTGTGTGTGTGTGTGTGTGTTCTTCCAGCAGGGCCGTGGTGTGAGGCAGGGCTGGTGTGTGTGTGTGTGTGTGTCAAGTTTCTTTTCGGATTTCACACATCAGTTCTGCTTTTAACTTGAAAAAATGCTTAGCCAACCACGGACACAGGAATCATCTCAAAAATGGCTTTTACTTTCACTCTTCATTAAAGTTGTTACAATCTTGACTTGCAGTTTTTTACTTTCCATTCATGTCACAATACATTGGAACAGATGAACTTCATTTGCAGTTAGATTTTCTTCAAACAGTAAATTCTTTGGTAGCAAGATTCAAGCTCAAACTAGGTTGATAACCTTTTTAAAAGAAAAAGAAAAAAACCGGGAAGAGAAAAAGAATACAAAATCTAATTACAATCGGACATCTTGACATTGGATTACAACAATATACACATTCTACTAGACATTTAAATTCATATATACATCGTATATACTCTTAATCATAATCGAGTAAAATGTCTTATCAAAATATAAGTTAATCAAGCTTCAAGCAGTCATCCTACCAGCAGCGTCTCGGGTTGATTAGTCACTGATGCGCATCCGATTTCTGTTGTATTTCTTCCTCATACCTTCTAGTTACAAAGTTTTCCCCTTTCTTCAAAAGGAGGCAAGCTGGAAACCCCACTGAACAAGCGTTGTTCTCCCTGTTCCTGTTTCTGCCTGTGTTTGGTCTTTAATGCGCTCCTTATGATGAATCAATCTCTATCAGGTGCGCTCGCAATTAGAGATCGGCTTTTTCCGACAGATGCCGGATGACGTCATCCGGAAGACGGCGCTCTTCGTGACTTTCCGTAACACCATCTATGACAGTCAATTCGACATAAACCTCTTTTCTTCATCAATTTCTCAAGTAATATTTACATAAATACGTGTTTGACTTCACACCTCCCACTTGACCTTCTTGATTCTTGAATCCAAGAGGTCACACTTACTTCTTTCCTTCCAAGTCCTTGTACTGTTCTTCCACTGGGATCAATACAACTAATCGCCGAACATCCCTATGAATAATGGTTGATGGAATTTTAGTGACTTCACATTTGGTGATTTTCCTCGTGCCTGATTTCTCTGGTCCTGAACAAAAGACTGGGTGACTTGATGAAACTCTTACGTCAACATCTCTCACAATACCTTTAGGATCAGCATTTGCCTTGATGACTCTTCCTAACTTGTATTGACTTCTCAGAGCATTCTGGTCTGCAACCCAGACAATGTCCCCTTCGGTAACATTCCTTTCCCTTGTGTGCCATTTACTCCTTATGAACAGGTTTGGTCCTGCTAACTGGCTCCACCTTTGCCAGAACTTGTTAATTTCTCCTTGGATAACCCTTAATCTCCTGTATGGGTATCCTGCAAAATCAAAATCACCTGGATCTCCTCTTGGACTTGCTCTTCCCAGCAACAGGGAGTTCGGTGTGACATATTCCAAACAATACTCACGACTTTGAGTTCGTGCGTCTATAGGCCTTTCATTTGCCAGATTTGCTGCCATATACAGAAAAGTCTGAAATTCCCCCCACGTGAAGATACCATCACCTCCTAGATTGAGAAGAGCTCTTTTCACCACACGAACAGCAGCCTCAGCCGCTCCATTCCTATGGGGTGAGTTAGCTGGATGAAACTTCCAGACCCACTCAGTTCCATGTTTCCCGGCTTCCTCTTCGAATTCTGGTTTCCTTACTCGCTCCAAGAATTCGTACAGATCTTTCAGGGCCGACTGTGCTCCCACAAAGTTCAAGCCTAAGTCTGACCACACTTTTATGGGATGTCCTCTCAAAGCAGTGAACCTCTTGTACGACAACAAGAAACTTTCAGTGGATTGATCGCTTACAACATCTGTGTGAACAGCCCTTGAAGCCATGCAACAATACACAATGCCCCAAACCTTCAACCGCACCCTTTTCTTCACTTCATCCTTCACTTCATAAGGGCCGAATAGATCTACCGTAACAAACTCAAAGGGTGCAGCTGGTCCAGTCCTTTCAGGTGGGAGATCACTCATAATCTGCTTGCATTTCTTTGCCCGTGCTTTCCTGCAGATGACACAACTTTCCACCACTTTTTTGGCCAATCTCCGACCTTTCACTACCCATGCTACTCTTCTCATCCTCAGAAGTGTTCCAGCAATCTCTTCATGGTTTACATTATGCGCCTCATGAGCCAGTAGCAATGATACTCGTTCTTCCATAGGTAATAGTGGAATGGTGAGTCTATCTCTTCCAAAAGCTTCATATCTTCCTCTGCACACAAGAAGTCCTGTGCCTTCTTCTTTAAACACAACCAGTCTGCACAGTGTCGTCTCAGGGAATTTTGTACTCTTTTGTGCCGCCAAAAAGAGTGCCTTCAAAGCGTCCTCTCTTTCCTCCACTGTCAGTACAAATCCACTGATTCCAACTCTATCTTCTTTCCCAGATGCTGAATTTCTATTCCTTTTTCCCAGCCATTTTCTCACGCTGCGCCACACCCAGCCAATGACTCTTGCCAACCTTGACAGACTACTGAATCTTTCGACATCCACCAGTCCTCCAGTAATTAGTCTGCTCAGCATCTTACAGCGAAACGACTTCTCAGCTACTAATACTTTCTTCCCTTCAGTTATCTTCTCCATTTGGGCTCTAGTCACTGCCGCCGAGAAGACTTTCCTCTGGAGTTTGTTAACACTTTCTCTAGCATTATCAGCAATTTCAGCTGCTGATCTCTTAGGCCATTTGTCCACTGACTCTTTAAGGAACTCTGGTCCATTTTGCCACATAGAGTCTTCATCAAGGTCTTTAGAGCTTGCCCCTCGTGTGATAATATCAGCGATGTTCACCTTCCCTGGAATCCACCACCAGTCGTCAATTGCCCCTGTCTTCTGAATCTCTCCGATCCTGTTTGCAAAGAATGTTTGAAACCCATAGCTATCACGCTGAATGCCTCCCAGCACCATCTGACTATCCACAAGATGGAACCATTTCTCCACTTGGATTCGTCCATGTTTTTCAAAGTACTTCCTCAGACGTATTGCAAAGACTGCGCCACAAACTTCAGCTTTCACTGGATCTCCCTTCAGTTCAAGTGGTGTTAATTTGGATTTAGACTCAACTAGGCGAACATCCACTCCTTGACTGGTATCCCACCTGAGGTATAGTACTGCACCATAGGTTTTGTCACTCCCATCCGAGAACGTGACTCCCCATGGTTTTCCTTTCCAGTTCGCAGGCGTAAGACTTCTATGGAACTTTATTTTCTGGAGTCGCACATACTCTTCAAACAAATCAATAGCTTCTCTTCGGATTCCCTCAGAGAGCGCAGTGTCCCATGTATGTCTTGTTAGACATCCAGTTCCGCCTTCCTGGAATGCTCTCCTAACGAGAATTGCGCCCTTCTGTTTCACTGGTGTGACTAGACCAAGTGGATCATAGAGTCCTGCTACTTGACTCAAAAGGTTTCTCCTCGTCAATGGATTAGGTGTCTTCAACCTAACTTCCTCTTCGAGAAGATCCTGCTCAGTCCTCACTTTCCTTTTCTTTTTGGAAAAATTTACAGAAGTCATTATATACAATCTATCCTCCTCCGCCAGGTATCCAATTCCCAGGGCTTTCTCATCCCCCTCTACCAGCTGATTAGGAAGCGTTACAATTCTCTCAGGAATCTGGCTTGAAACTTTTCTTGTCTTTTCAGATCCGGACCTCCCACTTCGACCAGACCAGACCCATTCCTTCAATGCGAATCCACCAGCTTCTAGGATTTCCTCAATGCCCTTCACGATCTCAACCAGCCTCTTCCGATCATTTTGAGATGTGAGGATATCATCCACATAGCTGTCTTCTTCTAGGACTCTTCGCTCCTCTTTCAAGTGAGCAAAAGCTGCCAAACCAGCGGTCTCCCTCATTGCTAGCTGCGCGATACAACCTGCCGGACGATCTCCAATGTTAACCCTGGTTATGGCATACTCTCCTATTTCTTCCTCAGGTGTGTCTCGCCAAAGAAATCTGTGAAGATGCATTTCTCGTTCTTCCAGCCATACTGAATTATACATCTTTCTGATGTCTCCCAACACTCCAAACACTCCTTTCCTGAATCGGAGCAGGACAGCTCTGATAGAATTCAGCACATCAGGTCCTTTTAACAGAAGGTCGTTCATGCTCAGTCCCCTGAACTTCTGGCTGCTATTCCACACAAGACGCACAGGCGTGGTGACTGAATGTGGGTTTGGTGCAACTAGATGACTTACGTACCAGACCGGACCTGTCCACTTGTCAAGCACTTCCTTCGTCAGTTTTACTGCAGCTTCTCTTTTAACCATCTCATGAACCTGTGCACTGTAAACTTTCTTCCACTCAGGCACATTCCCAAGCTGCTTTTCGGTTCTCAGGAATGTCGATTCCACTCCGCTCCGGTTGTAAGGAAGAGAAACAGGGTCTTGGATCCATGGGTACCTTGCATCCCAATGAGGTCGATCGCTATGAGAATCCACTTGCACATAAGTAAGGCCACTTTTTATGATTTCTAGCTCTTTCTCCTCCGCCAAAGTCATCTCTTTCCCTCCCGGCTGACAGCTCCCGCAGCGGCAACCTCCACACTTCGGCTCGCATGCAGCTCCGATACTATCCCAGCTCCACCATTGAAGGAATTCCTTGCCACTTGTAAATGTGCTTTTTCCATCAATACAGGCAATTTTCATTGAGGTTTTGGAGGAAAACAGCGTCTCACTTTCTCCACGGACTTCTGTATACCTGGCCACAGCAGTTCTCATTGATCTTGCAAAATGCGTCTTCGACTCATAAGCTGTCATACGTATCTCTTCAAACAAGTCTGGGTGTGCCCCACCTACCATTTTTCCAAGTGGGCTGTCCCAAAGGACAAGATCTCCTACAATCTTTACCCTTTGTGGCGCAAGTTTTCCTTCCCGATGACTGAGAAGAAGTTCTATTTTTTCAGGCCTCTTTAGTTCTGCCACCTCGACGTCTGGAAAGAACTTTTTCAGTTGCTGTGGACTCACACTCTTGTGCATTCTTGCAATCTCTTCTAAACCATAACAGACAAGTTGATGGGATTTCTCTGTTCCTGCTGATGTTCTTACTCGAATTCTGAGGAGATACCTTTTGGTTCTTACACGGATAGCCATCTTACCCACTCCATGAACAACCAGGTTGATTTCTTCTCCACTCAACCCGAGCCTATCGGCAGCCTTGTGAGTTATATAATTTGTATCAGATGCCAGATCAATTAGAGTTCCAATTGTTTGTCCTGCATTGGTCGTCACCTCTTTGAGCATCATGAGGACTGGAAGCTCCTGAAGTTCATTTTCCTCCACCAATCCTAGTTTCCCTTCTTTGGAACTTTCCCTCATAGCTCTGTTGGTAAATGCTTTCATACACCTTTCCACCATTTCAGGAGAAAGTTCAGAGAGAAATTTCTCTTGTTCCACAGTTAGTCTCCCTCCTTTCTTCCCCTCCTTGATGGTGACTTTGCTTTCATGTTCAGATCTGGTCTCCCCTTTGGGACAGAAAAGATAATGATGATCTGCAGAGCCTCCTCCTTTGCATTCCTTTCTCCTGCACAGAAACACATCTCTACACTTGCTGTCATCTTCATGATACCCCAAGCACCTTCTGCATAACCCAAGCTTTCTCAGGATTACCTTCTTTTCTGTAAATTGCATCTCCTTGAATTTACCGCAAAAGAAGATTTTACCCTTGTGCTTCTCAGATCCACACACAATGCACACACCCTCAAACGGAGTTGTCTTTGTTGACTTAGTGAATGCGTAACTTCTCTCTGGCTTTCTGTCCTGCCTTTCCACTTTTTCCGTGACTCTTAGCTGCTCAAGTCTCTCAAAGATTCCTTCCTCCTTCTTCAAAAACTCGAGAAGTTTGTCAAAGTGGTTTACTGATGTGACCTCATTTCCCGGAGCAGTTACCAAAGCAAGCCAGTCCCTCTTCATAAACTCAGGAAGTTTACTTTCTATGGATTTAATTACAAGAGGATTTTTTATGACCCCCGTGTCTCCAAGGTCAGTAAGATCCACTAAAGCCTTTTCCACCGTTTGGACGAGTTCGATCACTTTGCGTGGCTGGTTTCCTCTCATCACAGGAATTCTCTCTAATTCCTCCACAATTTCCATTGTAATCGCATAATTGTTCCCGTATCGATTTTGAAGCACTCTGAAAATCTCTA
>JAPDVR010000025.1:30378138-30500161 GCA_026230005.1 Gila orcuttii
ATTCACTATCATACAAGTATCATTCTCTGACTCACTCATACACACACACACATACACACACACACACACACACACACACACTCACACTCACGCGCACACACACACACACACACACACACACACACACACACACACACACACACACACACACACACACACACACACACACACACACACACACGATGTCATTCTCTTACTCACTCAGTCTCACTCTCTCTCTCTCACACACACACACACACACACACACACACACACACACACACACACAATCTCAATTCAATAAGCTTTATTGGCTATCTCTGTCACTCTCTCTCACTCTCTCTCTCTCTCACACACACACATACACACCATAGGGGTCATTCCACGAAATCGGTGCATTTTCAACTTTAAAAATTTAAAGACTGATTTTTTTTCAATACCCATTCAATTAATACATCTTAACATGACAGGAAATTGTGTTGGGCATCTCAAGCTATGCCATTTATTATTTTATGACTGTTTATTTATTTCACGTTTTGATATTTTCATCAGTCCTGTTACTGACTAAAGTGTTACTATATATAATACTTCCAATTACAAATATGCAACAGTTTGCACATATATAAGTAGTATTTTGGTCCCTCTTTTTATTCAGATTATGTATCATGTATCATATTTAAAACAATTCTGTTTTATATCATAATTGCCATTCAGATTACTGAAAATGTCCTATTTCAGGGACGACATCACATTACAATTAAGAAATGTGTATACTTTGACAAGATATTTATTTAAAAAAGGGTCTTGTCCAAAATGCAATATAGTGCAGGTTACTATGGTGAGATCTGTTTGACTGTCAAATGTCATTTTTCTTTTAAAATATAAAATTAATGACAGTAACAGGACTGAGCTCTCAATATCCGAGAGTGTCTTTAGTCAGCTATTGTTTGTCATTGCAGTCAATTGCATGCATTATGGACAAGAGTTATGAACTTATTTACTTCCACATACGTACTAGTTACCTATGGAACATTAGGCCATGACAATCTGCTTCCATATGGGAGGTAATCTAGAATTTTATAGAAAAATACAATCATAGAAGAAAACATATTTTTATGAAAACAAATCATCATTGGACATATAAAAAAAAACAACTGGCAATACAACTACAAAATAATGAATCCACAGGACATAATGAGGGTAAGTACTTTTAAAAACTGATTGTTTCTGGTAAGTATGACATTTTTGTAGAATATAAATCCTGAGAACAGTCATACAAACGTCACATTACATGTTGAAGTTAAAAATTGCAACAAAGGAAAGGAATTTCATCAAAGGAAATTAGATGTAAAAACGTCTAACTTAATCATGCACTTAGTAGTATTTAACATGTAAAAACTCTTTTTTTGCTAAAATTGCTAAAAACAATTTTATGTATATTGTGTCAGTTAAAGAAACAGCTGCCATTCAAAAAAAGAGCAAACAGTACAACAGAAAACCAACATGGAATAGAAAATGGAAGTGGTGACAGAAGTAAGAACATTTGGCGGAAGGTAAATAATTTGATCTAAGGCAATTTCATTCAACAGAGAAACCTCTCTGATCTAAGATAATGACAGAGCTACTTCTCATTTTACTTTGTAAGCTCTAACCATACATCTCTCTGTATCTCCACATGGTGGGCAGTGACTGGCAGAGGAGCAGGGATGAGACGAAGTACATCATCTAATAGATACCAAAGTACAGCATCTCTAATAGGCCAAGAGAATCTGTTCGGACCTCTGCTGTGCATGCATTTCACCTGGATGTAAGAATCATCTGTTGCCACCACAGTCCCGGGGTAAAGGTCTTCTCCATATTTAACCACACACCACTTTCCAATGACGTCGGAATTGGTCCAGTCAACTGTATTGTCTTGTATTGGAGTTTGGTTGTCACGCAGGAAACTGAAGGCCTGAGATCCAGGGCACTGGCACTGAAGCCTCTTCATAGCTACGCATGTACAACTTACATCACGGCAGATAAGGCCACCTCTTTCTAAGGTCACAACTTGATGAAGGCGCAAAGTTGAGGGAACTGTTGGGATGTTCTGAGGCATAGCCTGCACTGCCTTGTCTATATCATCTACATGGTGTGTGCTCTGATCAGCGCTGAGTACAGAGACCTTGCATCAGTGATGTCATGGCCTTTGCTGACAAGGCCATCAGCTTGTCTCTTCAGTGCACCTACTCCATCAGGAGCCCCCTTCCCATGACTGGCCTCAAAATAGTTCCATGTGCCTTGTGTGAAGCCCCATTTGTGTAATTCTGTGCAGAAGAGGAAAAAGTTGCCGCGTTGCCGGTATTGTGAGCAGGGTCCATCACTCAGAAAATGTAGCACCTTCACAGTAGGATGCTCCTGCTTGACGTATGTCAGCACTGGCCTAAGATGCTCCCATATTGCAGCCGGGCCTTTTTGCCTTGAGGAAAGTCACCATACAGAAACAGGTGGGTGTGGCATTTGGGGCTGTGTATAGCACACCTGTATGCAAGATGGCCTGTTGGTGTGACCCCCCAAAATGCGCGGCCTGGATCTCGGAGGACCACTTACATGCATAGATCTCTGAGAAATCAATATGAATTATACATTAATTATCGGAGAGCCCTGCCTTCAGGGCTCTGACAAAGGCAAATTGCTTGCTGATGTTGAAATTATGCCGTTTGAAATTTCAAGCTGGTCATTTCATTATTCAAAAAGGTCACCCAGAGTGCTCTCCATTACCTTTTTTACCGTAATTTTGAATGCTACACTTTCACCTCCTTCAGACCTCTGTCGCTCCTCCATTCCCCACTGAACGTAGGAGACCATGGTTTCTGCTGTGTAAGGGGCCTTTATTGGAAAGTTGGTGAGTTTGCATGTCTCAGACTCACCATATATGCACTCTTTTTCTTTGTGAGTCACACACAATTTCTTTCACTAGCTCTTCGAGGTTGCAGTGTGAGACAAGCTTGTGTTGGTGGAGCTTATTCACTATAAAGGTAAGATTCTCGTGTGTCTTACACAGACACGTCTCCCTATCTGCCAGACTTGGACTGACCACCCAAAAAAGATCGCAGGTGACAAAACAAAGAATACAAAATTATTCTCTCAGGGTATTCGGCCAAGAATTTCTTGTGAGCATTCCACATCGTGTTAAGGAGGAATCATTCTAGCTTTTTCAATTGACTTTTTGTTTTAGTCTGCTTTTTCCCAGTTGTCAATCGGCTCACATCATCACGTTCAAAATATTGTCTCACGCTGGTCTTTATGGTCTCTCCAATTCATGCGTTTCCTTTGCGTTGAAATGCCAGGGGTTCTTTGTTAAACATTCTCTTTCTAGATGCTCGTTGAAGTGCCCAGAGAAACTCTCTTGCTGACAGAGAGGAACTCAGTGATATAAAGATGTTCCTCTAGTGGTGAAGCATCCAAGTGCAATTATTACATTGTAGAGGCTTTACAAGAACAACAAGTTTTACAAGAACAAGCTCCACTCACATTTACTACACATTTTAGTCCAGTTTAGTAATGGATATAAGATTATATGTTTACTTAGTACATCATAATAAATGAATAAAGTGTGTGAAAGGTTTGATATTGTGTAGTTTGTGATCCTCCATCAGCAGCTGCAGTTTCTCTCAGCTGTATCAGTGCAGTCACTGTGACGTCTGACTGACAGAGGTTTTTGTACGACTCTTTATCACTGTGTGAACACACCACCACTGCTGTGATAACTCTGACAGTAATAATCTCCTGTATCTTCAGTCTGGACTCCACTGATGCTCAGAGTAAAATCACTGCCAGATCCACTGCCACTGAATCTAGATGGAGTTCCAGTATAACGGTTTGATGTCACATATATGAGGAGTTTAGGAGCTTCTCCAGGTTTCTGTGAGTACCAGTGTAACTCATCACCACCATACACTCTACTGCTGGTTTTACAGTTTATTCTGACTTCTTCTCCTGGTTGAACTGCTGATATTGATGGACTCTGAGTTACAGTGATCTGTCCTCTACACTCTGAAAGAAAACACAAACAAAAATGAAAATTATATATGATGATATACAGTATATGATAATATATTTAACATTTTATGAGAACTAATAATCATTATAAAAACTGTATTACACAAACCTTGAATAAACAGTGCAATGGTCCAGATGAAGATGTTGATGTTGTTCATAGTTGTAGTTTAGTCGTGTGTGATGATGAAGATTGTGTGTGTTCTGCTCTCAGTCATGAAGTGTTAAACTCACAGCACTATAAACACTCTCAGAGCACTGAAGCATGTGCTGACAATGCAAAGAAGTGGGCAGGATTTACAACAGCTTGTGCTGAGAACAAACTCATAAACACTCTTCAAAGATTTTACTTTCACAATAATGTTATTGAACCAATGAACCATTTAGTGATTAATTGTACATATTCAGTGTATATAAAAATATTTTTGTTTATGTTTGGCAGGCTGATAACTGATTTTGACTGGAGAATCATGAGTGTATCATTTTACAGTTTTTTTGGATTGCTTACACACTAAAATTAAAAGTAGTACACTATTAGCAAAACCTTACACTCAAGAAGCAAAACATCAGCCCATATTTGCACAACTATAAGCACATTGTCAACCTCACACTTGTTGCAAAACTCTACACACAGTGATTTGCAAAACACTAAACACACTTAACATACATTACACACAAAAATCTATCATGAAGTCACTTCCTTGCAATACCAAAGCACTGACTGTCAAATTACCGCACCGTCCAACCAATTGGTTCAACACAGTCATCAGGTGTGCAAACACTTGTTTGCTTAATTGTAGACACACCAATCAGGTGTATAAGCACTATAAAAAGCAGCAGGTGAGTCCATCGGTCTTCAAGCACAATGGAAAGAGTCAGAGAAAGAGTAAGACGAGGAGGAGAACGAGTAAGAACGAGGAGGAGGACGAGGAGGATGAGGACGAGGGCGACGAGGAGGAGGAGGACGAGGACGAATCAACAGAGGAAGAGGAAGAGATGGAGGCCATGCTGGAGGTAGAGGAAGAGGAAGATGAAGAGGAAGACAAGAAGGTGCTCAAAGAGGACCAAATCTGACAAATGAGATCGGCGCAACACTGGTTGACCACGTTGTCAACCACGGCCTGACGCTGAGGGAGGCTGGACTGCGAGTACAGCCAAATCTAAGCCGATACACAGTGGCAAGTGTGATAAGAACATTTCGACTGGAAAATGTTAAATTTTATATTTGGTAAAAATATCATCATATCAAAAACATCTGCACGGTTTCAGTAACTGCTTACAGTACTGTATTCTATGCACTATCAGCACTTCTGTTACCTTTTCCTGTGAAATTACTGTACTATTGTATACTGTTTTTTTTTCTACATAGGATTGAGGGTCAAGAACGACAAGGGGGAAGGCCTCCTATGTTCACAGAACAGCAAGAGAGGGAGATAGTAAACATGGTTTTGGCCAACAATGCTATAACACTCAATCAGCTCCACGCTAACATTGTCAATAACCACACCAGTTTCAACGATATCCATCAGGTCTCAACATCAACACTGACACGCATCCTAAAAAAAACATATTCAAATGAAGCAAATTTATCGAGTGCCTTTCGAGCGCAATTCCGAAAGGGTGAAACGACTGCGGCATAATTATGCAGAGATATGTATTCACTTTAGCAGTGTGATCTTGCATACTGTCTCATAATCTTTTACTGTACTATAATATGTATACTAGATCTACACTGAACTACACAATTTTGCCTGACACTGTCCTTCAGAGAGTTTTACGAATGGATGGAGAGGTGATCCAGAATGAGTTCATTTACGTAGATGAGGCTGGGTTCAACCTGACGAGAACACGAAGGTGGGGAAGAAACATCATTGACCACAGGGCTATAGTCAATGTCCCAGGGCAACGTGGGGGTAATATAACACTCTGTGCAGCCATTACACAGAATGGGGTCCTCCACTGCCATTCCCATATGGGCCCTTACAACACAGCACTCATACTTACATTCTTGGACCAATTGCACAACATAACAGCAGCAAATCAAATCGATCATATGCAATGCATTGTTGTCTGGGACAATGTGTCTTTCCACCGCTCTGCTCTGGTTCAGAACTGGTTTCAGCAACATCCACATTTCACCATCTTCCACCATACTCTCCATTCCTCAACCCTATAGAAGAGGTTTTCTCGGCATGGCGTTGGAAGGTATATGATCTCCGTCTCCAGGCTGATGTACCCCTCATCCAAGCCATGGAGGAGGCCTGTGACCAGATGGAGGTAGCAGCAATTTACTGTAAGGATGGATTCGTCATTCAAGACGTTTCTTTGTGTCTTGCTAATGACAACATTGCCTGCGATGTTGATGAAATTCTCTGGCCAGATCCAGCTAGGCGAAGAGACAATGTCTAGTTTTTTTTGTTTTGTTTTTTTACAGTAAACTTACAGTACAATAAGTAGAGTGACATTTTGTTACAGTTTTATGAATCTCCATGTCAACATTTTGGGCGTTTTGAAAAATAAATGAGTTTCTTCAGTCTGCAACATTGGTCTTGTGTAGTGTTTGGTGAATTTACATTATATTTGTACTTTGTTGATGGTAGCCTACTCTAATCATAGGGAAATAGAAGTGCTAAAAGTGTTTTAGGATTATCACAGCAGAGTGTAACTTGTGCAAACAGAGTATAGTAATGTGAAACGTGTGTGTTTCATATGGTAACAAAGTGTGGTTTTTAAACAGAAGTGTATAGTTTTTACAAGAGTGTTTAATTATGCATAGGATCTGTAGTGTTTTGCTAATTGGGTGTGTGGTTGTGCTAATTGTGTGTAATGTTTTGAAAACACGGGCCCTGTTTTGAAAATTGTGCTTAAGCAATCCAAAAAAACTGTAAACATATTTGTCGAACTCAATAATTATTTCTTTATGCTAACGTATGTGCTACACCTTTACAATGAGAAATCAAAAACTACATGAATAGTCGAGGGAAAAGCCTCATACATCATATTGTGTCCTTGAGTGGAGCCGTCCTGTCTCTTTACCATTCCAGCACTATTCCCTATTAGATGAAAAGTTTTTTTTGTGTGTGTGTGTGTTGTACTGTGTAGTACATGAATGAATAAAATGTGCCAATGTATCCATTGGTTGTGTCTTTTGTGTTCATCATGTGGAAAGGTTTGTGATGGCGAAGCACAAGCAACATAACTCACCAGTTTTGGAAATGTTGTTTTGAATGCACTGCACCAGTGTGTGAGACTATGTTGTAGTGTGTGTGTGTTTGTGAGGGCGTGTGTGTGATGTCTGAGGGCAAGGTTTGGCTTTTCAGCAAGAGTGAATGGTTTTGAGTGTAGAGCTTCATTTTGACCTGAAAACATGATGTTTGGGGAACTGGGTGAGACGTTCTGGATTTGTGTTTACAGTTTTGAGAATACGAGGCATAGTTTCAAGAAATGTGTTTAAGCAAACGAGAAAAACTGTAAGAACATTAGTAAATAAGGAAGGCACAACTCAATGTAGTTTTTATGACTGTTCATTAGTTACTTCTTAGTTATTTTTCTTGAACCTTAATTAGTAGATCATTAATAGGCCTAGTAGTTCTTCAGGAGATATGACAGAATTCATTAGTTATTGATGAACTAACTGTTACCTCTTATCCTTCGTCAGTGCGTCGGCGCACTGAAGCGTTTTTTTTTTTTTTTTTTTAGTTCAAATTTACTATCAGATTTAATGTTATACCTTGACAAACTATACATCATTAAAAAGATATAAGACTCAAGATTCAGTATTTGAACACTATTGTATTCTGAGAAACTTATAGTGACAGTTATGTCTTAATTTGTGTCAGGAGTTATGAAATGAAAAAATGAGTCGATTAATATGAATTATGAGCGTCAGCTGGTCCATTCATAAAAACACTCCGTGCTGTCGTCATGACAGCGATTCACAAAACAACGTCCCTCAGTGCTTTAGCTCAAAAATGTGCAGACTTGGAGAAATATTGATATATTCTCATAGATTCACATCATATTTCTATAGACAGGAATAATATGTATTGAATTTATACCCAAATGCGTCGATGTAATCATTATGATCGCTTCTTACTGAGATGTGCTTTGTTTTCAATTCATACCAATAGCCTGAGGGCGCTATATGCACAATAATAGTCCATATATGGATCATGAAGAAGACCCATAGTCATGTGACATTCCAGCACGTCACCTCGATACAGAAAGTAGCTGACAGAGATCGCTGTAACATGCAGATAAAGGTGTTTTGAAGACAATAAACATGATTGCAATGATATTTGAGTTACCTGTGTTCTTCAAGCCATGCCAGGTATTTCATAATAATAGATTATATTTATAATGTAATGCTAATCGATATAGATTTCATCATCGTGCAGAACACTATAATACATTTTCTGTCGGATTTTTTTTTTATCTGAAGCCAAATTAGATCACAGAAGATTATTTAAAACACTATTTAAAACACTCGACTTGCGTTATAAAGTAAGTTTGGAGCACAAACATGGTTTTAATCTCATAAATGGCCGTGTATTGATGGTGTGCTAAGCTAACATGCTAGCTAGCCCAGGAGCACCTGCCACCAGCAGTTATTGTTTTATGATTTTTTTTTTCTAAATAGGAATGCTTACTGAAATGTTTCAGTGCATTTGATACCAGTTTCAAATATTTAGTGAGAACTTTGATAAAATAAATTAGGGTTTGAAACCCTATGAATAGCCTGTGAATAGCCAGTCGTTAGTAGCTATAATCAGGGTTCGTACAGACTCTGTCAAATGAAATTCCAGGACTTTCAAGGACTTTTCAAGGACTACTTTTTTGGATTTCAAGGACTTCAATCAGCACTTATCAAACAATATCTTTATTATTATTTTTATTCATTTCATTAAATTTTTTCAGTCAAATTAAATATATATATATATGGTATCTGATGTTTCACTTCATAGAAGTCAATCCATTGACCAGCGCTGTCAGGCATGGGAAATCCCCTTAACCATTGAAAGGATATTGAAACTGATTTTTTTTCCATTAATATATTTTGACCTGAAGAATGAAAGTTGTATTATATACTTATCATATACTTAATATCATGCTCATAGCCATGAGAAATAGCTCTATATCTCAGACGGGCTGCAGCGTTGATTTAGCGTGAAACAGTTGTATTTTGTCAACAACAACAAAAAGAAAAATCCCAATATTTAGAATTAGGGATGCACCGATAACACTTTTTGCAGAACGAGATACCGATACCGTAACCGATCCCTGAATTTTCACTGCATTTGTAATTTTTAAATGTATTAAACCAAAAGAATATAAATCATATTAGTTGGCTTAATTTGTTCATCAAATATATATTTCTTTCAATTATTTGTATGCTTAATTAAGCCTGCTAAAATGCATTGTATGAGCTTCTGTTACTGTACATTCTATTGCTTTATCATATTTTATCTTTCATTGAATAGCACAGAACATATTTAGACTAGAACAGCTCCAGAAGGGTCAGTGCTGAGGATTGGGTCAATGCTGAGGATTGGGTCAGTGCTGAGGATTGGGTCAGTGCTGAGGATTGGGTCAGTGCTGAGGATTGGGTTAGTGCTGAGGATTGGGTCAGTGCTGAGGATTGGGTCAGTGCTGAGGATTGGGTTAGTGCTGAGGATTGGTTCGGTGGTACAAATGTTTAGACACCAGTGAAATATCAATTATTTAATCCAATTTTGATACTACAACAAAAACTGCCAGCCTAATTAATGTGAATTTAAAACATTATTAAAGGTAAGCAGTTAGCAACAAAATAAGAACGAATAATCAACTTACAAATAAATACAATAGAACAAAGAAAGGCTACAAATGAAATAAACTGTTTTTATAGTTTTTCGGGTAGATCTAACAGCTACAGAAATTTGAATAAAGTAATCAAATGTGAAAAAATTGCATATTCATCACTGGATAAATTAAATATAGATGGATCTTTTTGTAAAGTTGAAAAGGGTCAAGTTATTTAGTCAAGAGCAGTGAGTAATTTATTTGTCCATTGTTTGATTAAAGCTGCCGTCGGCAACATTTTTTTGATCATATTCAGTGAAATCGACACTATAATCCGACAGAACAACATAAATAAAGTGGTTTTAAAAAAACCCCCGAGCTTCTTACTCCACCTGGAGCGTGTTATTTGTTTTGTAAAAATCCACCGCTCCCGGATCATCGGGTCCAATCAGCACAGGGGGGTGTGAGATCTGACTGTCAATCACAGGTCGTGCACACGCCCCCCTCGCGCACGTTACAATCACATGCACACGCCTGAAGTTCGCGCAGTAATGAAGAGTGATGGCGGAAAAGATTCCAATTCCTCGGTTAACCTCAAGAGCTAGGAGGTCAAAAACAACACAGGAAAAGAGAACACCTGCTGAAAAGAAAGAAGTAAAGAAAGAAAGCGACCGTGCCCGTAATAAAACCAGGATCAACATCGGATCGGCATTTGAAAGGTGGAGAGATTTACGTGATTTAATTGGGTTCAAGCTGGATGCAGAGCTTGCAACATTTCTTCTCGACAGGTAATTGTGCTTTATCAACCAGTTACTTTATTTCTTAGTGTTGTGTTAGTAATCTAAGTATGTTTGCCCCAATGTGTTGGTATTGATAGCTAACGTTAGCACTGTGCTACTCTATCTTTCTTACGAGAGTAAGAACAGTAGTAAAGCTATACTGTTATTGTATGTGCTATCTGACTAGCTCTGTTATATAAGCAATAGAACAATGTACAATGACCATGTCTGCCGCATATACCATACAACAATAATAGCGTTTCAGACAGACGATAGTGTTTATTTACCTTTAATTGGTGGGTAATCCATTTCGTAACAATCTACCATCTGAAGCAGCTAGATCATACTAAAATCATGTCAGTTTGCATGCTTACTGACTTATGATGGATGCTGATGAGAGGGGCGCATTCACAGAAAATCTGTTGCACACGCACTGACGAACACGAACTATTCGTTAATAGTGGGGGAGGGGCATGAGAGTTGTAAACATTCAAAATTTTGCCTAAGTCCACTCAATCTGCCAGACTTGCCGACTGCAGCTTTAACATTAAAACAGCAGTGGGTTTGTTAAACTGCCCTTTAAGACCGAACGCACGGACCCCATCTGAACATGCGTTCACTTGAGATATAACTGACTTTGTTTACTAGGATACTCGCCAAGATGGGTGTTTTTGCATAATTTTGTGTGAATTCGTCTGTAGCCTACAAGCGCAAGACGTGAAAGACAATTTAATTCAGTATTCACACGCAGAGACGCTGGTTTTTGCGTTCATGGAACTTCTTGACTGCAAACGTCCAGTAATAATGTAGGGAATCACTCGTTATACATATATCAGGTAACAGTTCATGTTTTACTTTACTTACATATACGATTTAGTTTTCATCCAAATAACACGTGCTGAGTGAACGATCAGCAATCAAGAGCATTCAACAGAACTGCGCTCGGTCGTCAGTTAAAGTTAATAATAAGCTAACGTTACATGCCTCGCTTTATTTTCTTTGCCATTGACATCCGACTGAACTACAAACCTTCCACTGATGTCTGTTTAAAGGATGTGCTCGACCAGCTCGCGCGTCTGTGCCGCTGCACGCTCAATCCACTGCGCGGTTTCCTCTGATCAGCTCGCGCACCACAGCTGTGTGTTACTGTACACACGCTGCCTAGTAGGCCTATCGGTTGTTGGTATCGGAGCATTTTTACGAGTACATGAGCTCGGTATCGGTGCATCCCTATTTTTAATAATTCAAGCACTTTTCAAGTACCTCTTCAAAAATATGGCTGTTTTCAAGGGCTTTCAAGGACTTAAATTTCAAAAAGTCAAATTCAAGTACTTCAAGCACCTTGTACGAACCCTGTATAATGCAGACAAAAGAAATGCATATTTAGAGCCATAACCAGTCTGGAGGGGTGTGAATGTGTGCAGGGAGAGACTGACACCGAATCGGGCTCGTTTGCACCACAAAACAATAGAGACAATAGACTGAATAGATGACTCAGAAGATGACTAAACATCAGTTTGCATTTTAGAGTCTAATCAAAATAAAGTAATTTGACATGATCTTGAAAAAAAATTAACTAAATACAGAGTTTTAGACTTATCATTTTCAGATTTTAAATATAAAATGGTCACACATATGGCTTTAGCTGCAGTGCATTTCTAGATTGCTCCAGGGCCAACTTCAATTTTATTTTCATAAAGATGTTTCATAAAAATAAATTTCTAATAACTTTACAAAACTTTGAAGCTATTTAAAAAAAAAAATTTCATTATGACAATAATTAATTCTACATTTACAATAAACTACCAGGTGTCAGCTTTCAAATGAGATCATACTTGTGCTTTTAGTGCAAAGGGTTCATGAACTGTATCTGTTTCAGTTTGGGTATGTCATTTCTGGGGATTTTTCAAAAGTAGGCTTGCAGCTTAACAACTTAACACAATCATAAACTTCTATTACATACAGATTAGTTAACACATCTTTAGTACTCTCTTAAAAATAAAGGTTCCAAAATAGGGGTCATAGAAGAACCATTTTGGTTCCCAAAAAACCTTTTAGTGAATCGTTCCAAAAATAACCATTTTTTTAGATGATTTGGCCGCTCATTCCACCTAGTGTCAGTTCAAAAATCCAAAAGTCCATTTTTTATTAACTTTGAGAAAGGTTTGTGTAAGATAAATAATCATTCTGTTAAATTTAATGTTATGGTTCTTTATCTGAATCATTGACTCCATAAAGAACCATTTTGTTCCACAAAAGTTTATTTATAGTGGAAAAAGGTTCTTTAGATTATTAATATGTTCAAAAAATGGTTCTTTTTAGAACGATTCACTGAAAGGTTTTTTGGGAACCAAAATGGTTCTTCTATGACCCCTATTTTGGAACCTTTATTTTTAAGAGTGTAGTTAACAGTAGTGAAGAAGTAGTTAACAAATTGACATTGTGGTAAAAGCAAGTTTTTTTCAGCTACGTCTATTGGCCAAGGTCAAACCATTTTTAAATCGTTCGGATCTTGAGAAAGCTATTCATGCTTTTATTAGTTCAAGATTAGACTATTGTAACGCGCTTTACGTGGGAGTCTCACAGTCATCACTCAGGCGCAGAACGCAGCAGCTCGTCTTTTAACTAATACACGCAAACGTGAGCATATAACCCCAATTCTTTCTTCGCTCCACTGGCTTCCAGTTTCTTTTAGAGTTGATTTTAAGATCTTATTGTTTGTTTTTAAAGCTCTCAATGGCCTTGCTCCACCGTACGTAACTGAGATGCTAACTTTGCGAGATTCGAACAGGACTCTCAGATCAACAAATCAACTTTGTTGGAAGTCCCAAGGACAAGGTACAGACTCTGGGGTGACCGGGCCTTTTCTGTAGCTGGGCCAAGACTTTGGAACAAGCTACCTGCCGATTTACGAACAATCACTGACTTAGGCCCTTTTAAAGCTAAGCTTAAGACTTATTTATTTAGACTGCCTTTTATATCATAGCATTTGTTGAGTCATTCTGTGTTTTCTTTGTGAAATACATTTATTATATATCTTGATTATATATTTTATTTTTATATTTTGCATTGTATTGTTGTTTTTTTGTTTTTTGGAAAGAACTTTGGTTCACCTTGAGTGTTGTAAAGGGCTGTATAAATAAATGATTGATTGATTGATTGATTGATTAATGAAGAATTACCTATTAGTTCTTCAGTAATTCCTTATTAGTTATGCAGTGATAAACAGTATTCGGAAGTGTTACCGCATTTTCTACACATTTTAGTCCAGTTAAGTAAGGGATATTAGATTATATGTTACATGTTTACTTACATCATAATAATTAATTCATATCATATTGAATAAAGTGTGTGAAAGGTTTGATATTGTGTAGTTTGTGATCCTCCATCAGCAGCTGCAGTTTCTCTCAGCTGTATCAGTGCAGTCACTGTGACGTCTGACTGACAGAGGTTTTTGTACCACTCTTTATCACTGTGTGAACACTGGACCACTGTGTACACTCTGACAGTAATAATCTCCTGTATCTTCAGTCTGGACTCCACTGATGCTCAGAGTAAAATCACTGCCAGATCCACTGCCACTGAATCTAGATGGAGTTCCAGTATTACGGCTGTTTATATAATAAATCAGGAGTTTAGGAGCTTCTCCAGGTTTCTGCTGATACCAGTGTAAGTAGCTGCCGTATATTCCTACATCTATATGACACTCTATTGTCGCTGTTTGACTCTGTTGGACAGTTTTAACTTCAGGTTGAGTCAGAGTCACTCCTCTGGATTCTGAAGAAGAGAAAAGAAAGTCAGTTAGTTTGTTAATCACCTTATATTTGTATATTAAAATGATCAAAACAACAATGGCATATTATATTTATATTAAAAAAGTAACAACCTTGAATAAACAGTGCAATGGTCCAGATGAAGATGTTGATTGTGTTCATAGTTGTAGTTTAGTCGTGTGTGATGATGAAGAGTGTGTGTGTTCTGCTCTCAGTCATGAAGTGTTAAACTCACAGCACTATAAACACTCTCAGAGCACTGAAGCATGTGCTGACAATGCAAAGAAGTGGGCAGGATTTACAACAGCTTGTGCTGAGAACAAACTCATATACACTAGAGTTACACAATCATGACTTTATTTAGTATGTTTATTGTGACTCCTGAGACACTGAGGATGTGCAGATGAACGTCCATCTCTGTGTCCATATTCAGTCATGTGACCATCATCACTGCTACACTTCCACTAGATGAAGCGCCATCACTAAAGTAAGATCATGAATCATGAGTGTGTTCAGAAAGTATCAGGACTGATTGTGAATCTCTAATCAGAGTTCATGGTGTCACTCCATCTATCATGAAGCCTCATGTGTGTCTGAAATCATCAGATGGAGAAGAAACAGGCGTTAAAGATGGAGACATATTAGAGCTTGTTCACGTTTCATGATCTTGTGTGGAGATTCATAACCAGTCCAGATACTTTTATAACAGACCTTGAATATGAAAACATGCTTGACTGTGTAGATCATGCAAAACACCTTTTATATCTTCATTGTCACACTTTCTATTGACTTTGGCTCTAATATTCAATAAAGTCATTATTTGAACAGATTCTCACTGAAGATTGAAGTGTGAAGCTGCAGGTTTTTCTGTCAATCATGATGATTGATCTGCATATGAAGAACAGAAGCATCATTATGAGAAACTCCACAACATCATCCATGATCAAAGAGGTCAAAGGTCACCTCAGAGGTCACAGCTCATCACATATATTTCTTTAAACAGTGTTATATCAGAAAGCATTTAGTCAAATCTGAATGAGTGAGTGTTGAGAAGAGCTGAGGATCTTCTAATATCAGTGTGTTGAAGTGTTGTTTCTCTCTCTCTGCTGGAGTGTGTGTTCACTCGAGTGGAATAGAGGTTTTTGTACGAGCGTTTCATTAGATTGTATCACTGTGGTGGACATTCGGTGGAGGAACTAAACTGGTGATCGGTGAGTCTGTCTATTTAATCACATAATAAAAAAAATACAATTTAGATTTCAGAAAGTGTTTTACAGTTGAAACAAGAACAACATTTAATAATAATAATAATGATTATTAGATATTGTGGTAAAACTTTACTTGAAGCCTTTATGTATAATGCATTATAAAGGTATCAATAATGTAGATTATAATGCTTTATATCTTTTTATAAAATATTGTAACCAAAATTAAAATGCATTAAACTATTTGCAAATTCCTTGTTACATCTGAAATTGGTTGTTTGTCATGAGTTTTAAAGTATTATAATTTCTTAAGGTGTAACAATGAATAGATAATATTATAATGTGTTAAAACCTTGGTTACAATTATTGATGAGATCATACATGCATTATAATGTATATAACAATATATAATTGATGCATTAAAATAATTTTATAATGCAATATGTATAAAGGCTTTAATTAACGTGTTACTGATATTTTTGTATAATTATTTAATCTAAAACAATGATATTATTATAAGAATAGCATTTTACCTTTCGACAAAATTTTTTTATCAAAAAGTGAAATAAAATTCTAAACATATTTCCATAATGTGTCTTACTCTGAGTTTATTCAATTTATTATATGTTTGTTTTTCCTTCATTTATTTCTACACTGAGTTCATATTTAGTTCATCTTTTATTGTAGAAATCATACATGTAAAAGAGATTTGACATCAGAATGTAAATGTTGCTACTTTCTGTAGTTCAGTCAATGATACTGAATCTATTTTGCTCATGTTGTGCTTATAATTCAGTGCTTTATAATACAGGCACAATATATGTATTATATATTAATTAATTAATTCAGTTTGAAATTGAGTTACATTTTCAGTTGAAATATCTCTGTTTGAGTTAAAAACTGCTGGAATTAAAGTTTTGATTTAAATTTATATAGTGATTGTGTAGTTTGTATATTGTATATATATATATATATATATATTCACTGTAGTGAAGCTGAAGGACATGAAGGATCAGATGCTGGTGATTTTTCCTGCATTCCTCATGTCTGCTGCTTCAGTCCTGTTGAAATGCTGTGAATGTGCAGTGCAGTGTGTTGTGTGTGTGTTTGTGAATGTGTTGTGTTTGTCTCCTGCAGCTGGTCCCACAGTGAAGCCCTCAGTGTCTCTGCTGCCGCCCTCTTCTCTGCAGATCTCTGGAGACTCAGCCGCACTGCTCTGCCTGCTCAGCTCTTACTCTCCACAGGGGGCGCTGGTGAGCTGGACACTGGACGGGTCAGAGGTCACCGAGGGGGTTCTGACCAGCGCAGAGAGCCAGCAGGACGGCCGCTACAGCCGCAGTAGCGTCCTGACCCTCAGCAAAGCACGCTGGGAAGAGGGAGAGCTGTACGTCTGCAGAGTAACACATGATGGAGCTCCTCATGAGGTCTCGTTCCACAAGAGCTCTGAGTGCTGATGTTTCTCTCCTGAAGATGAGCCGTATCTGAGTGTCCTGTGTCAGGCAGGATTCACATGAGTCTAGTGCTGCAGCTGTAGTGCTTTACAACTCAATACTGAAAGAGTGTATGTGTGTGTGTGTGTGTGTGTGTGTGTGTGTGTGTGTGTGTGATCTTTCAATCTGCCGTGTTTGCTGCAACATTCAATAAAGCTTCTCAACAAGTTCACTTTGTGTCTGACAACATCATTGAACTAACAGATGAAGATGCAGGTGCTTTTCAGAAGGTTGATGTAGCAGTAAATGTCAAATAAAGCTCTTGGGGTTTGAACATGGTCTCTGGAGACAGAGCTGCTCTATTCTGAGAGATCACAATCACTCCACCCTGACAATGCAAATGGGCTTTTCAGTCTCACTCTCTGATTGGTTACATGATCTGGACTGGAACACAACAGTTTCACTTCTGCAAAAGAAGCTGATGGTATTTAAAAAATACAAATATAATAATAATAATTTAAGTGACTGAATGCAGTCTGTTCAGTTTGATTGACAGGGATCATATATTACATCTAAAACATGATGATCATATTAAAACACTGATTGATGTGATTGTAATGATATTGTGTTATTAGTGTTTGAAAACACAATCATAAATCATTCTTCAAACCTGGACTAAACACTGGCAAAGTCAAGAGGAAGATGATGCTGAAAGTCATGTTTGTTGGTTGATGAAGAAGAGCTCTTGATCATGTCATGTTCAGTTCATAGAGCTATAAACACATGCAGAGTGAAGCATGTGCTGATCATATAAAACAGCCTCTGAATGCAAAAGCTGCTGTAGACTGTGAGCTCACGACGAGACCGAAGAGAGATCAGGACGAGATACAGACTCACCTCAGACTCATCAGAGTCAAAGAGCTTTACTGACAGGGTTAAAGAACGGCTTTACATGGCCGAAGCACAGTCACATTAAATATACTGACATACACATTTACACACAAATACACACAGGTAAAAATATATATATGGAGTTCAGTCATGAAACTCTAGATCAGTGTTTCCCCAACAATGTCTCTCTAATCTGACAAACATTTCAGGTCTTGGAGTCTCTACTGATGAGCTGATGAGTTGAATCATGTGTGTTTGATTAGTGAGACATATAATATGTGCAGAGTTGTGCGGACTTGAGACAGCCAGGTATCCCAGAATGCATCTCACACCAACCAGCAAGCGTCAATAGCAGAGGAGAAAACCTGCGTAATTTAAAAATACTGCTGTTATTGTGTCACGAACTGTAGTTTTAAGATTTTTTTCAGGCAAGAATGTAGTTGTTTAAAGCTCAAATCGGTGGTTTATTAGTAAAGATAGTGTCTATTTGATTGGGTAAGGGGTCCAAGTCTTGCAATATGACAGCCGCTGCTGTTTTAGCGTTTCTTCAGGAGTGACAGAACGGCTTTTGCTTTCCTAGGGCTAACTTCCAGAGATGAACTCATTGTGTTCACAAGGAAACTCAGAGGAATCTGCTGGGCTGCATTAGCTTGGACCAATTCCTCAATCACTTTAAAGCCGATTATGGGTTTCTCCAGTGCACTGGATGCAATGAGAACTGGTGCCAGCAGGTGTGTGCCCCTTCCTTCAGTCTCAGTGTTTCCAGACAGACACAACTCCACTTCCATCCAGCCTTCATATGGGATGCTCGTGCCATTCGCCGCTGTCAGGTCGAGTTCTCCCTCCTCAAGCTGCTCTCTCACTGGTCTCACCTCTGTGTCAGGAAGATGTCTCTTCTTCCACTCCGAGCCCACATTTGAAACCTGTGACCCTGTGTCCCAAAGCACTGATGTATTAACACCTCCAAGAGAACCTTGCACCAAGCATCTGCGTCCCACTAAACTGGCTGTTTTCTCCTGTTTGTTCGCCCATGGTCCTTCAGATAAGCAAGCTCTTGTACCCCTTTTCCACCAAGGCAGTTTGAGTGCCGGTTCAGAGCCAGAGCCTAGTTTCAAATCAGTTCTTTGTCTTTCGACACTCAAAGCACCAGGTCTGAACCAGGAAAAGTGGTTCCTAAGTAGCACCAAAACATTGCTGGTCTAGAAGTAAGAAGCGCTTGCGTCAGGGGCAGGGTCGGGGTTACCGTGACCAACAAGACGAACAGAAACTTGTGACCGCAATTTTTAAATAGCAGCTAATTGAGCTAATAGCAGCTCGATTGTAATCTCCGTCTATGCAAGTTACGGCGAGCTGCACGAACGCGTTGGATACGCCGTGTTTGGATGTTGATGTAGGTTTGCAAAGCCATGAGCATCAGTAGTAACGCAACGACAGCGCCATTGTTGATGGAAGGCTTGTTGGAGATGCATCGGAGCGGCGCGGCCCGATCGGAGCTGCGGGAGTGTGTGGAGAGCATACGACTCTTTGTGCTTTTGGATCGCTCTCGCAGTGCTTTGATGTCATGCACCGATCGGTCTGCAAGAAGCCGATGCATCTCGAACAAGCCTGGTGTGTTTGGCGCTGCTGTGCTAGCGTTGCTGGGCAACATGAGATGTATACAGTGACGTAAGATCTGGCTCTCTGGCCTGTGGAATGGCAAACCGGTTCTTAGAAGGATCGTCAGTCAACCCAACTCCGAACTGGCAAAAGCTCTGGCTCTGTACTAGCACCAGATTCATGCTGGTGGAAAAGGGGTAATGGTAAGCTTTCAATGATGTCTGATGTAATCTCAATCTTGCTTGACGTCACATTGGTCACAGTTCGTTTCCGACAACCCGCTACCCAGTGCTCACTGCTGCCACACTTGTAGCAGTGTTCACATCTTCCCTCTGGGTTGGACTGCTCACATTGGGTACAGTGCCTGGTGTTTGCTCCAACAGGTGGAAATTGATTACGATTGAATCTCTGGTTACTGTTTCTGATTGTCTGAGGTCGTGATGTGTAAGGCTCGCTACTTGAGACGTAAGGCTCTGGATTGCTTCAACTTCCAGCTTTTCCATCAGGTTGTTAGGATTTGGAGCTTCTCTTTTTTCATACTGACACCTTTATCTTGTTCAGCGTGTGTCTGTTCCTCCTCCCTAACTGTGGCCAGCTTGGCTATTTTTGGTCGATTGGTTGAGAACTTTGATTTTCTTTCAAGCTCCAGACTATATGACATGTTCATTTTCTCCAAAAGCACTTCATCTTCCACCCGCGGGTTTTCCAGGAAGGGTTTTAGATCTGTGTGTATGCAGTCACATGAAGGCCAGTCAGAACTGTCTGCAAAAACTGATTCTGGATTAGTTCATGATTATATCTTAATCCTGTCAGATACTGACAAAACCCTCTGTCTGAGATCCATGGCTCGAACTAAGAACTGGATAGGCATTTCTTTTGATTCATGAACTGCACGTGTGAGTGAGTGATACAATTCAGTTGCATCCTTTTCAATAAAACGTGCTCTGAGAATTTGTTTAAGGACAGGCAATGTTAAGTCTGTTCTACTTTTGTACTTTTTTATACACTGGATGCACTAGTGTGACATTTTCTCCTGAAACTGATGAATTTTGCATTTTTCTGTCTGTTCTGGCATATAGTGATTCTGTTGCAGTGATTATCACAGGCTTTTCTGGTGTGATTCCACTGACGGCCACAGAGAGCTGGTGCTCCAGGTGAACTTTCCGCTGCCCGTCGTTGCTGGCTTCAGCCTCTACACTGGATGAGCTCTCGGTTTCCTCTTCGTCAACATTTCTCAAACTGTACATTTATTCCTCTGTATCAAACAATATAGATAGTCCATTATCTTCAAGTGAAACATCATTTCCCTCTAAATGCTGCAGAATGCGTTTTCTCAGCGCACGAGGTGTGTGTGTGTGTGTGTGTGTCTCATCCTCCCCCACATCTAGCATGAACATTTCACACAAACCTCTCAGTTGCGAAGCAGAAAACTCAAGTAATTTACTCTATTTCATCCAGCGTAGCTTCCCACACAGGCAGCATTATGGACACTCACTGAACAGATTAACTCACGTTTGCAGTTATTTTTCCTCCGTTTCAAAGTCCACTCTCTCCGTGATTCGCGGCTCGTTTCACTCACTGACGGCTCTGCACTTGCTGCTTTCTTCCTCCCGAAATCCGTCACAATCGAGCAGAAACAACAATTTTATGTTTCAATGACAACCTTTCTTTTCTGTAGATTTATTCGCCCTGGTTGTTTTTCTCTTTTGTTTTCTGCGACAGATTTTGGGGGTGAAAGTTTTAACATGAAAAAAAAAAGAATAAATCACTTAGTAGAGCCTACAACCTATTTTGTATTTAATTGTTCTCCAGCTGTAGTGAATGTTAAGGATGACTCATTTTCACCCCTGGCAACTAAAAAGAGGCAACCATTATCTGACTATTTTTAAGTTAGCCTACATAAGTAAAACACAATGGTATCTGGCGTGTAAAACTTATAACAGCCCTTTTAGAGCTGGGGCCAAAACGCCGCCATAACTCGCTGATAATAATTTAAGTCTCATGTGTGCAATACAAGTTCCAAAGACCTGTCTTATTATTAAATATGTATACTTTTTGTTCAGAAATGCTGCATTAAATATAGATGATATTGTGTAATATGTTACAGTAAAATAATGATGCGTTGCCCAAAAAGCTTGCATATAAAATTGTGGACAGTGATATTCACTTAATTAGCAATACTCTGCTGCTACCATTTATCCATTATTACTGTTCACCATAACAATTCCTTTAATTATGTCAATACTAATACGTTTATTACATTATTACAGGCGCATCTCAAAACATTTGAATATTGTGGAAAAGGTCATTGTGCTGCACCACCATAACAAAACTGACAGATTAAATTCTCAGGAAACCTTTGCAGGTGTTTTGAGTTGATTAGCTGATTAGAGATCTTGTCAGGTCGTATAAAAAAATTCTTTGTTCTAATACATTTTTAGATAGGCGTACTGGAGTTTTGATTTCCATGAGCTGTAAGCCCTTATCATCAAGATTAAAACAATAAAAAGGCTTGAAATATTTTACTTTTTATGAATGTAGAATATATTAAAGATTTACTTTTTAAATTAAAAGTATGGGGGGAAAAATAACTTATTGACGATATTGATGCATCTGTACTTGCAATTGTTATAACAGCGGATTCACATGTGACACTTGTCCGCGGTTCGTCTGACGCTGCTTCTGAATCTCTCTCCGGCCGGTGAGGTTTACTGTTAGTGTTCCGTATAAAAAACATTATAATGTCCATAATAACTTCAGCCGGTTAGCCAGTAAGCTCGCTACGACGCCGGTGAACCATACAACAGCCCGCAAGCGGCCGGCCCCTGATGACAACGGCGAAGAAGAAGATTTATATTCTTCTTCGTTAGTTTTTATTGGCAGTTGGCAAACAAGCTGAGTGATGCGCGATGCATTACCGCCCGCCACCACGCACGGTAATAGAGCTTTTGTTTCATTGTTTGCCGCTCCAGTCAGAAAGACTAAGAGGAAATAAAACAAAGTTGAAGTTATTTAAAAAAAACCTAAAAGATTCGGGGCTTTTGACAAAACATTCGGGGCTTAAGCCCAATTAGCCACCCCCTCGCTCCGCCCCTGAACATGAACAACAAAATGCGTTAACTGCGCTTCTTCTCTCCCTTTTTACTCACTAGTCTTTTCTTCTCACAGCGCCCCCAACAGTATACATATTTTCTGAGGCTTTCTATATTTATCCCCTTTACATTATATTAGTGCAAATGATCTACGATAAACAAAGACATGAAACAAATTAAATAATTATTTGAGGTCATTACACATGTTAATATAGATTGTCCAACTTACTGTGTGTAGGTGCTTTTTTCTGCTGAAAATGCTGCATTCACCCTTTTTTATTATTGAGTGTCTTTGTTGAATGTTGAGACCAGTGTGGTAATTTTTGCTTTCGTTTCAGGAGCCGAGGCTTCAGGGCAGGCCGCTAGTAGGCCCTCACGTGCGGTGGTTTTGTCACGGAGTGCTGTGCGTTCATGCTTGACTTTATTGGAGTGTGTGTGTGATACCTGTGCACAGGGTGGTAAGAGTGATTATAGGAGCCTTGTGCCCACTAAAAATAGTGTACCTGCCATTGTTAAGCCTCGGCCTCCTTTTTGGTTCCTTTAAGAGTCGTGAATGTTGAATGATGAATGTTGACCCAATTTTTTTAATGTTGTTTTTTTAAGATTGTTGTTGACTACTTAAATAAAGCTTTTGTATTTTTTCGTATCCACGTCTCTGGCCCTTCTTTCAGAAAATCACGCACCTGCGTGTCCCTTGTAGGTGGTTAAATTCACTAGTATTAATATTTCCCTGGTTAAACAGGGTGTCTTGCGTAGTCTTGCATATGTAGATGTTATTGCATCTTTTCATTTTAATGCATTCTGGCTCTCAGTCTTGCAGCCAAACAATGGGTATCTTTCTCAGTTCTCTGTGCCCTTACACAACTACATAGCTAAAAAATATATATAGTTTTAAATTTAATATTTCACGTGAACTATTATGATTAGAATTTAACTTAATTTTCTAATTGCAAGAAAAGACGATCTTTAAAACAGAAATGGATGACCAGTCGTCCTGCTCAACATTCCTCAAAATGGAAATGCCACATTCTTTGGTGCAAATTTCAATATCAGACTATAAAAGTCTACAACTGAAGGCGTCTGCCGGTGAGGACTCAGGTTACCATGTCCTTCAAGAGACGATTTTGCAGCATGAGGTCACAACATTCTTCACACGCTTTAGTGCCTGAATGAGAGATTAACAGAAAAGGACGGAAGGATGTTTTACTTCCAAATCTAATAAACTGGCACTCTTCAGTCACACAGAAGAGTACAATGTTGTTTTAACCATAGCAAGTGTATAACATCATTTTAAGTGCACAATCCATGTTGTCTTAAAGTCTACATAAAATGTAAGTTGTGATAGTGTAGTTCAGCATGTCTCAACGCTCGCTGCCCACGAGGCTATTGCTCTGACATAACAGCTCATTTTCATCAGTTATATTGTCTATGGATCGTTACATTTCTTACAGATTTCTGCTTGTTTTAAATCAGATACAGATAAAGTAGCACTGCATTTGAATGCATTGGCAATAGAACAATTTCTAGTGTGAATTAATCATACCTGTAAGTGCAGCGGCTCTTTGCTATTAGTGAAGCTGTCAGTTTTAGTTACTTCAAAAGCAGAAAGAAATATATGCTATAACTTTAGTTTCTACGCTGTTTCCTTGTTGAGAAATCACAGGACAGTGTTGACAATAGTTTCTGTGCTTCTGAAGGTTTCTGTGTATGCGCAATCTGCACGTTATATGTGAGCTACTGTCTGTGCGTATGGAAACTTGTTTCTGCCATGGAATAGAAAAAATAAATAAAAATGTAATTGCGACTATCTCACAACTCTAACTTTTTTATTCTCAGAAGTGTGAGATATAAATTCGCAATTGGGTGTTAGAAAGTCAGAATCACGGGATAAATTAGCAATTCTGAGAAAAAAAGTTGCAATTCTGTTTTTTTTTTTGGATAACTTTTCTCAGAATTGTGAGATATAAAGTTGCAATTGCAAGTTATCAAGTCCAATTGACCGTTCGCAAAGACCCGCCCCCTTTAGTTACTGTTGTGCATCTATTCATCATAAAAGTGCATTTATCCATGATTAACGAACTCCACAGGCTCCGGGGGGTTAATAAAGGTCTTCTGAAGTGAAGCGATGTGTTCATGTAAGAAAAATATCCATATTTAAAATAACTAGCTTCCGGCAGACGGCCAACGCAAGTCGACTAAACGACACAAGAGTAACCAGTGACGAGGTATGACGTAGGAGTCGCGTAAGCTTTGACGCCTCTCGCGGTTTAAACAAACAGAGCTAGGCAACAAACTCAAGATCCTCCAACATTTCTCTTTAAAAATTCCAATTCGTGACTGGTGTATTGTGTTGCCCTATCCTCTGCGCTTAATGTTCTACTACATCAGGTCAAGTGTTACTCTTTCGCCGTAAATCGCTGCGTACGGCCGTCTGTCGGAAGCTAGTTATTTTAGTCGATAAAGTTTTAAATATGGATATTTTTCTTGTACAATTTTTTCTTGTATTTTCTTGTACATTTATGCATGGTATATATTACATGATTAAGTCATCCTAGGTGTATATGACATTCTTCTTTCAGACGAATACAATCAGAGTTATATTAAAAAATGTCCTGGCTCTTCCAAGCTTTATAATGGCAGTGAATGGCTGTTTCTGTTTTGAAGTCCATAAAAGTGCATCTATCCATCATAAAAGTGCATCTATCCATCATAAAAGTGCATCTTTCCTTCATAAAAGTGCATCTATCCATCGTTAAAGTGCAGCTATCATCATAAAAGTGCATCTTTCCTTCATAAAAGTGCATCTATCCATCGTTAAAGTGCAGCTATCATCATAAAAGTGCATCTATCCATCATAAAAGTGCATCTATCCATCATAAAAGTGCATCTATCCATCATAAAAGTGCATCTATCCATCGTTAAAGTGCATCTGTCCATCATAAAAGTGCATCTATCCATCATAAAAGTGCATCTTTCCTTCATAAAAGTGCATCTATCCATCGTTAAAGTGCATCTGTCCATCATAAAAGTGCATCTATCCATCATAAAAGTGCATCTATCATCATAAAAGTGCATCTGTCCATCATAAAAGTGCTTATATCCATCATAAAAGTGCATCTGTCCATCATAAACGTATATTAAAAAAAATGTCCAATACAAATGCATTGCTTCGCTTCAGAGGGCCTTTATTAACAGAGGGCATTATAAAGGTATCAATGATGTAGATTATAATGCCTTATATCTTTTCATAAATAATTCTAATCAAAGTTATAATGCATTAAAATATTTGCTAATTCCTTGTTACATCTTAAGTGGTTGTTTATCATGAGTTTTAGTGTATTATAATTTTTGGAAGGTGTAACAGTGAATAGATAATATTATAATGTGTTAAAACTGCAGTTACAATTATTCATGTGATCATACATGCTTTATAATGTGTATGTGTAATGTGCTTAATGCATTAAAAATACTTTTAGAATGGAAATATATAAAGTGTCACGAGGACTGCTGCGTGAGGAAACTTCAGGAGACGAAAAGCAGGTTAACAGTTTTTAATGAAACAAGGCAGAGCCGCAACGGCCGATAAACAGAAACAATCCCAAAATCTACTTGAAGGAACAGAGAAGCGCACGCAGATGTCTCGTGGGCTGGTGGTGAGTGGGCAAAGGAGAACTGATGAAGCGCAGATCCCTCACACGTCCTCTGGACCTTACACAGGTAACCGCTCAGAACTGGTATAGATGCAGGTAGATCTCAGACAACTGGACTAGACTGGACAGAACATTCGACAAGAGAAATCATCAGCGGTACGAACATGACGGTCAACAATAATCCGACAAACTAGAGAGAAACACGAGAGGCTAGAAATAGAGAGTAGCTAATGATAGAAAATAGAGAACAGGTGCGATAATGAGAGAATGAGAAACAGCTGGGGAAGATAAGTAGTAAGTGAGAGCGGACTAGAGGGAACAGAGACAGAGAATGACCAGAAGAGGGAGACAGAGACCAATAAAACACGAGAAGAGAACCAGGATCATGACATAAAGGCTTTAAGTAAAGTTTATATCGTTGTATAATTATTTAATCTAAAAAATTATATTGTCATGTTTATTCATTCAAAAGAACCGCATTATTCCTTTCAACAACAACAAAAAAATTAATTCTAAACATATTTCTATAATGTGTCGCACTATGAGTTTATTCAGTTTATTACATGTTTGTTTTCCCTTCATTTATTTCTACACTGAGTTCATATTTAGTTCATCTTTTATTGTAGAAATCATACATGTAAAAAAGAGATTTGACATCAGAATGTAAATGTTCCTACTTTCTGTAGTTCAGTCAATGATACTGAATCTCTTTTGCTCATGTTGTGCTTATAATTCAATGTTTTATAATATAAGTTATAGCCTACAAAATATAGGTATGTTTACAAATGTTTATTCGGTGTTTTAATTCTGTTTGAAATTGAGTTTTTTTAGTTGAATATCCAAGTAAAAATGTAACTTTAGTTTTGGATATAAACACTTAGAATTAAAGCATTCTGTGCATTACATTGTTTAGTTTGATTTAAATGTATATAGTGATTGTGAAGTTTGTATATTGTATATATATATATATATATATATATATATATATATATATATATATATATATGAGCTGTAGTGAAGCTGAAGGACATGAAGGATCAGATGCTGGTGATTTTTCCTGCATTCCTCATGTCTAGGAGAGAGGAGGGAGACCTCACCCAGGGAGTGGGAGTGATGGCGCCTGTGTTCGGCTATGCATCGGTCACTCTGCTCTCTCATACATTTGTAATCCTTCTTGTGATTTTCCTTGTGTCAACCCTATCAACTACTAGTTATGTCTGTGCAATCATACAGTACGATCGGGCTGCGTTGCTCCGCATTAAGGCACATATGCAGGACTTTTGTATTACCCGGGAAAGATTTTCGGAGTTTTTCCCTCCAAAGCTGGAGTGCCACGCGTCATCGCCTGAATACCTGTTGTGTATCCGGCGCCGCGGTAGGAGAAGGAAGCGAGGATCCAGGGCAGGGATCCAAGTCTGGAGGAGAAAGTGGCGATCCCGTGGATTTCCATCTGGGCCAAATGGATCCAGAGCTCCCAGGAGTGAGCGGTGCCTGAGGCCGGTTCCGGTCTGCGAGTCAGATCGGGACGCGGTCTGTGTGTCATCGCCTGTGTGGAGCACCTCCGACCGGATCTTTCCCACCCGGCCTGTTTGCTGTCGTCCGCCCCGCCAGCGTGTTCTGTGCCTGGATATATGTCGGACGGATCATGCCATCCAGCCTGTCCCAGGACAGTCACACGCGCGCGCTACCAGGATTGCACTTCTCAATGCGCGCTCCATTGCAAGCAAGGCTTTTACCCTGAACGACCATTTCACTAAGGAGAACTTGGATTTTCTATTCATAACGGAGACGTGGCAGCGTGAGAACGAACACCTTCATCTTAAAGAATTATGCCCCCCGGACTGCTCCGTGTTCGGGACCCCTCGGCTTGCACGTCGTGGAGGCGGACTTGCGTTGGTCTTTCGGGATTCTTTCTGCTGCAGTTTGATGAACACCGTTTCGTCCGACTCCTTTGAGCTGCAGATGTGTAAGGTTGGGAAAATACACCCCTTTTACTGTGTTTTAGTTTACCGACCTCCTGGTCCTGCACGTACATTTCTTGATGATTTTTCTGACTTTTTAACGTCTATCATCAAACTAGATCGCGTTTTAGTCCTCGGGGACTTTAATTTACATATTGACGATCCCTCTTGTTCAAATGCAGTTGAACTATCGACAATTATGGATTCTTTCAATTTTGTACAGCATGTTTCTGGCCCCACGCATAAAAAAGGCCACACGTTGGACTTGGTTTTTTCTTGTGGCCTAAACATTGATAAACTGAGTGTTGAAGATTTTCAGATTAGTGACCATTGTTGTGTTTCTTTTAATTTAACACTTACCACGATGATTAGTGACCATTGTTGTGTTTCTTTTAATTTAACACTTACCACGATGCCTGCTGTCCGAAATGTTGTAACTCAAAAACGCATCATTAGTGAGACAACACCTAGTAATTTCTCTGCCTCTTTTGAATCTCGCTCCTTTATTGAATGTGATGATGTTGATTCACTTGTGCAAAGTTTTAACAACCACTGTTTGTCGGTCTTGGATATGGTAGCACCTGTTAAAAAGATTTCAGGATCACAGAAGAAGGCCCTTCCATGGATAAATGATAATATTTGTAGTTTTAGGAGAAAATGTCGGAAGACAGAGCGTCTGTGGAAAGCCACTAAATTAGAGGTACACAGACTACACTTAAAAGACATGATGCTTGATCTTAATGAATTGATAAAGCAGGCTCGCTCAGCTTATTTTTCTAATCTTGTGTCAGGAAATAAGAAAAATCCAAAAGTCTTATTTGACACCATTGAAAATCTTACTGCACCTCCTGCTCCTCTTGTGCCTGTGTACACACATGAGGACTGTAACAACTTTTTGACCTTTTTTTTGAACAAAGTACATGACATTAGGGCCAGTGTAAATCCTCCACTCATTCGTGGTTGTTTTAATGAGTTTTCACAGGTGTCATCTTGGTCGTCCTTCACTCCTGTCAGCCTACAGGATGTGAAGACCATAACAGGAAATATGAAACCGTCTTCGAGCCCCGCTGACATTGGTCCCAACAAATCTATTTTTGAAAATATTTGATATTGTCGGCCCTTGTGTGGTAAAAATAATTAATCTGTCACTTAGATCTGGCTCAGTCCCTAACTACTTCAAACACGCTGTGGTAAATCCGATCCTTAAAAAAAACAATCTTGACCCTTCAGAACCTAAAAACTATAGGCCCATATCGAAACTTCCATTCATCTCCAAAATCTTGGAAAAAGTAGTGGCATGCCAGCTGACCTCCTTTATGGAGCAGCACAATCTGTTTGATACTTTTCAATCTGGCTTTCGGAAATTACATTCCACTGAAACAGCCCTTATTAAAGTTTCTAGTGATGTGATGATGGCAGCAGACTCTGGCCGCTACACTGTACTTGTACTTCTTGACTTGACTGCTGCTTTTGACACTGTGGATCACGGTATACTGATCAATCGGCTCCAAAAGGAGATGGGACTATCAGGATCTGTCCTTCAGTGGTTCTCTTCCTATATTCATGACAGAACCTTAAATGTTGCTGTAAACAATGTACAGTCTGATGTGACCAATTTGTCCTGTGGAGTGGCACAAGGTTCAATTTTGGGTCCTATTTTGTTTTTACTGTACATTTTGCCACTTGGTCAAATCATTGGTTGTTTCAAGGATGTATCATACCATTTCTATGCTGATGATGTCCAGTTGTATTGTTCTTTTAACGAGTCTGAGTTTCATCGTCTGTCTCTGTTTCTAGAGTGTGTGTCCTCCATCAAAGACTGGCTAGCCACAAACTATTTGCAGATAAACTCAAACAAGACTGAAACGCTGATTTTTGCCCCAGACCATAAGATCCCGCTGATCAAACAGCACCTTGGTTACCTGGGCCTCTCTGTCAAATCCAGCCTCAGAAACCTGGGGGTTGTGTTTGACCAGGCCATGTCTTTGGAGACACACTCTAAACAGCTCGTCCGAAATTGCTTTTATCATCTTAGGAACATCTCTAAAATTCGCAAAATGTTGTCAAAGAAGGATCTGGAAATGATAATTCATGCTTTTATATCCACAAGACTTGACTACTGCAATTCTGTTTTTATCTGTATGAATAAGTCTGCTTTGAACAAATTGCAAATTGTTCAAAATTCTGCTGCTAGACTTTTAACAGGTGCCCCTCGAAGGTCTCAAATCACACCGGTCTTATTAGATCTCCATTGGCTCCCTGTAAAATTCAGGATTGATTTTAAGATTTTAGTGCTGACTTTCAGAGCCTTAAATGGTCAGGCCCCACATTACATCCTGGACCTTTTGAAGCCGTATTCCTCTGACTGCACTCTCCGGTCCTCTGGCCAGAACTTGCTTACAGTCCCTAGGACTCGTTTTAAGACCCGAGGGGACATGTCATTTCAGTCTGTGGCTCCAAAACTGTGGAACGCACTACCCCTGTCCATACGTCTGGCAGACACTGTTGCCTCTTTTAAAAAGGCTGTGAAAACATGTTTATTTAGGAAAGCTTTTGGTTGATGGGTTTTTCACTAGTGTCACTTTAATTTTACATATGTACATACATTTTATATTGTTTGTTTTAATTATCCTTTTGTACAGCACTTTGTGATTTTATCTGTGAAAAGCGCTTTATAAATAAACCTTACTTACTTACTTACTTACTTACTCACCCACAGCTAAATGCCTCGAAGATTAACAAGCATACATATGTCTGCTCTAAGGTAAGTAAAGCTAGCGAGCTAACTTAGCATATAAATGATCAATAAGTAGTAATAAGTAGTTAACAGTTGTGGTTCTATATAGCATTATTATCGAAAGTAGTAAAGTTAGAACATTAGGATACTTTATTATTCCGTAGGAAATTCAGGCAGCCTGTAAGGTAGCTGTTAGCCTGTCAAGCACATATTGCTATCGACACAGATAATTTAGCAAGAGGTTGACGGTCACTGGAGGCTATAAAATCTGTAAAACTGAATTTAACAGTTGTGGTTCCATCTAGCATTGTTACCGAAAGCAGTGCATAACATTTAACCAACAAATCAACGCGTTGCCATCTGTAAAGTCATAACATGCTACGCTAACTGACAAGCGCTAATAGGTTGCTATCCATACCGAGATAGCAAGGGGTTGACGGCGTTTTGCTCTCCGGTGGTGGTTGCCAGTGGATTGCCAACTTCTAGCTATCTGGCATACTGTGTATTAAGGTGTCATGACGAATGAGGCAGAAGCAAAAGTGCAAGTAACTCGTTTAATGAGGATAAACAGTGAACAGTCTCAAGTTCGTTTGGTGACGCAGGGACAAGATGGCCAGAGTCCAAGTGCAGGGTGTAGAAGTGACGAAGAGTGAGTAATCCAAACGGGAACAGGAAACGAGACCAAGACAGGAACAACCGCAACACAGCAAGGACGACTGGAACAGGACCAAACACGAACGAGACATCAAACAACGATCTGACAATGAGAGAAGAATGCGGTGAGTATTTATGGGAGAGCAAATAGGATGCAGCTGGAGAGGAGATTGATCAGCTGATCACTGATCAAGTGGAACGAGCCGTCACGCCCACAAAACACACGCGCACACACATAACAACGACTACACGAGACAAGAAGGAACAATGAATTTACGAACCGTGACAGTACCCCCCCTCCTAGGAACGCCTCCCGGCGTTCCCAGACTCCCTTACCTGTCGATTGTAATCATCGATAAGAGAGTGATCCAAAATGTCTCTTGCAGGAACCCAACTTCCCTCCTCCGGACCGTAACCTTCCCAGTCCACCAAATACTGGAATCCGCGTCCCCTCCGTCTCGAGTCCAGAATACGATTAACCGAATATGTGGGTTCCCCTTCTACGAGTCGCGGCGGTGGGGCAACCGGGACTGGCGGATTAATATGAGAACGAAACATGGGTTTTATTTTTGACACATGAAAGACGGAATGTATCCTCCTGTACACTGGAGGGAGTTTGAGGCGGACTGCCACCGGGCTAATGATCTTGGTGACAGTGAACGGGCCGATAAATTTGGGAGCAAGTTTATTAGAGACGGATCGGAGAGGAATGTTCCTGGTAGAAAGCCACACTTTTTGACCAACGACGTATGCGGGAGGCCTAGACCGGTGGCGATCGGCTTTGGCCTTGGTGCGTGCTCCCACTTGGAGTAGAGTCTCTCGGGCTCTAGTCCAAGTGTGATGACACCTCTGGACGAAGGCGTGGGCGGAGGGGACCGCGACTTCGGATTCCAGACTAGGGAATAAAGGTGGCTGGTAACCTACACTACACTCAAACGGAGACAGGCCCGTAGATGACACTGGTAATGAATTGTGGGCGTACTCCACCATAGACAGTTGTTGGCTCCACGAGGAAGGATTCTTAGAGACCAAACATCGTAATGTTCTCTCTAAATCTTGGTTGGCTCTCTCAGTTTGACCATTGCTCTGGGGATGAAACCCAGAGGACAGACTGACAGTCGCCCCCAATAACCTACAAAATTCTCGCCAAAATCTTGACACAAACTGGGGTCCTCTGTCGGAGACCACGTCTGTCGGGAGGCCATGTAAGCGAAAGACGTGATCCACGACGGTCAACGCTGTCTCCTTGGCTGAGGGTAATTTGGGCAAGGGAATGAAATGGGCCGCCTTCGAGAACCGGTCCACCACGGTCAAAACTACCGTGTTCCCTCGAGAGGGTGGGAGGGCGGTTACAAAATCTAGCGCAATGTGGGACCAGGGTCTCGAAGGGACTGGCAGCGGTTGAAGTAACCCATCAGGAGGACGATTGGAAGTCTTACCAATGGCACAAACTGAGCAAGCCAAAACAAAATCGTGAACATCCTGAGCCATAAGTGGCCACCAGAATCGTTGCTTGACCAAAAACTTGGTTCGACTGACTCCTGGATGACAAGCCACGTTGGAACAATGCCCCCACTGAATGACCTCAGACCGTAATCCCTCCGGTACAAACAAACGGTTCGGTGGGCAACCGGGCGGAGGCGTTACCCCTTCTAAGGCCTTCCTGACCTTCGATTCGACCTCCCATACAAGAGTGGAGACAAACAGAGTCTCGGGTAAAATACACTCGGGAGTAGACGGGCGCTCGGAATGATCAAAAATGCGTGACAAAGAATCAGGTTTAACGTTTTTGGAACCTGGGCGGTACGAGAGAGTAAAGTCAAAACGTCCGAAAAAAAGTGCCCACCGAGCCTGCCTGGAGTTCAATCTTTTGGCCGTCTTAATGTATTCCAGATTCTTGTGATCGGTCCAAACGATAAAAGGTACCCCCGACCCTTCTAACCAGTGACGCCATTCCTCCAACGCTAGCTTGACTGCCAACAACTCTCTATTACCAATGTCATAGTTGCGTTCGGCAGGAGATAAACGATGGGAAAAAAACGCGCATGGATGCATTCTGTCGTCTGTGGGAGAACGTTGGGAAATCACTGCACCTACCCCCACCTCTGACGCGTCGACCTCCACCACGAACTGACGTGAAGTATCAGGGGAAACGAGAATGGGGGCTGAAATAAACCGGCCTTTGAGTTTGGCAAACGCAGCTTCCGCTGCATCTGACCACCTGAACGTCGTTCTGGGGGAGGTCAAAGCGGTCAGAGGCGAGGCTAGTTGGCTGAAGTTGCGAATAAACCGCCGGTAAAAATTGGCAAACCCCAGAAACCTCAGTAGGGCCTTACGGGAATCTGGACTTGGCCAATCCACCACAGCCTTAACCTTCTCAGGATCCATACGTATACCCTCAGTCGACACAATGTATCCTAGGAAAGGAACAGACTGTGCATGAAAATCGCATTTCTCCGCCTTGACAAAAAGCCCATTCTCTAGCAACCTCTGAAGCACTCGCCGAACGTGCTGCACGTGTTCCTGGAGAGAAGACGAAAAAATCAATATGTCATCCAGGTAAACATATATGAACTGATCAACCATATCTCGCAGCACGTCGTTGACGAGTGCCTGGAAGACTGCTGGGGAGTTGGACAGCCCGAACGGCATAACCAAATATTCAAAATGACCCCTGGGGGTGTTAAAAGCAGTCTTCCATTCATCCCCCTCCCTGATGCGGACCAAATGATAAGCGTTACGTAAGTCCAATTTAGTAAAGACCGACGCTCCCTGCAACCTCTCGAAAGCTGAAGACATCAACGGCAAAGGATAAGTATTCTTTACCGTGATGTTGTTCAGCCCCCGGTAGTCAATACAAGGTCGCAGGGATCCATCCTTCTTCTTCACAAAAAAGAACCCCGCCCCCGCCGGAGATGAGGAAGGACGGATGAACCCCGTTGCTAGAGAATCAGAAATATATTTCTCCATAGCCTCCCTCTCTGGTACAGAGAGCGAATAAAGTTTGCCTTTAGGCGGAGACTTACCTGACAGTAAATCTATGGCACAGTCATAGGGACGATGCGGAGGAAGAGAAGCAGCGCGAGACTTACTGAACACTTCCTTCAGGTCTAGATACTCCGTGGGCACGTTAGATAAATCCATTGCCTCCTCCTGAAAGACAGAAACAGAAACAGACGAACAAGCAGACACAAGACAGGACTCATGACATTTACTGCTCCACTCCAATACTGCTCTCTGCTGCCAGTCTATTTTCGGATTGTGTCTGATTAGCCATGGGTGTCCAAGTACGATGGGTGCAAGAGGGGAGTCCAATACATAAAAAGAAATAGTTTCCGAGTGATTGCCAGATGTAATAAGCGTGATGGGTCCGGTGATGAGAGAAATGGTGGGTAGATCTTGGCCGTTGAGTGCGTGGACTGCTATCTTGTGTGTGAGTGGAAAAATAGGAACTTGAAACCTCTGTGCAAACGAACGGTCCATAAAATTACCTTCGGCTCCCGAGTCCACCAGTGCTTGACAATTGTGATCGTGAGTAGACCATCTTAGTCTTCCCGGGAGGAGTGTAGATGTAGATGAGGTCTTTGCAGCGGAGATCCCACCCGACAGTAGCCTCATACTTACTGCCGGGCTGTGCCTTTTACTGGGCAGTTATAGGCGAAATGGCCCGAGGCTCCACAGTACAGACAAAGCCCTTGGGATCTCCGCCTTTCCTTCTCCTCCCGAGAAAGCCGAGCTCGCCCGACCTGCATGGGTTCGTGATCGTAGACGGGGCTGACCGCGTCCCCGCCGCTGGACCGCTGATTCTCGGCACCCTCTAGAGATCGGTTGGGCAGTCTCCACCGTTCCACTCTGGTCAGGCGTGCATCAACTCGGAGGGCCAGGTCCACCAAGGCATTCAATGAAGTGGGGAGGTCCAGGGCATAAATCTCCTTCTGGACGCGGTCAGCCAACCCATGCAGGAATACGTCCCACTGCGCCTCCTCGTTCCATCGACACTCAGCCGCCAGGGTTCTAAATTCGATAGAATATTCCGATACCGATTTCTCGCCCTGCTTGAGTTCGGTGAGCATGCGAGCTGCCTCCTTTCCGGCGATGGCTCTGTCGAACACCCTCTTCATTTCGGCGGCGAGTGTCTGGAACGAGGTGCAGCAGGGATCTTGGTTCTCCCACACCGCCGTCCCCCATAGCGCTGCCTTCCCCGTGAGCAGCGTGAGCACAAAGGCTACCTTAGCCTGTTCGTTGATAAAGGTCCTGGGCTGCAATGAGAAATGCATAGAACACCGATTCAAAAATGCTCTGCAAAAATTAGGCTCACCAGCATAGGACTGTGGTATGGGCAGACGGGGCTCCGCCTGTGGAACGTTCTCCGGGGGTGTGGGGGGAACGGCCGGTGTGGGCGGCGCAGTGGGAGCTCGCAGAAGTTGTAGTTGCTGGGTGAGCTCGGACACCTGCGTCACCAAAGCTTGCACGGCCCGAGTAGTGTCGTTAAGACCTCTTTCCTGGTTGTCCATGCGTCTAATGCTGGTGTTGACAAAGTCCTCCAACGCCGACGAACTACTCGCTGCTTCCATTTGACGGTCAGATCGTTCTGTCATGACGAATGAGGCAGAAGCAAAAGTGCAAGTAACTCGTTTAATGAGGATAAACAGTGAACAGTCTCAAGTTCGTTTGGTGACGCAGGGACAAGATGGCCAGCGTCCAAGTGCAGGGTGTAGAAGTGACGAAGAGTGAGTAATCCAAACGGGAACAGGAAACGAGACCAAGACAGGAACAACCGCAACACAGCAAGGACGACTGGAACAGGACCAAACACGAACGAGACATCAAACAACGATCTGACAATGAGAGAAGAATGCGGTGAGTATTTATGGGAGAGCAAATAGGATGCAGCTGGAGAGGAGATTGATCAGCTGATCACTGATCAAGTGGAACGAGCCGTCACGCCCACAAAACACACGCCCACACACATAACAACGACTACACGAGACAAGAAGGAACAATGAATTTACGAACCGTGACATAAGGTCCCAATAGGCGATTATTAACTTATTGTATTTTAATCTTTGTAGCATTTTATGAACGGGAGTCCTACACCCGAGTATCCCAACCCTGTACAGACTGTTCAAGTGCCTAACCCGACAAGGGGACATCTAGGAGGCTGTCGAAAACCACCAACAGAACAGTAGGTTATTATTCCTAAGCATGCTACATTGATTAAACAAATCTGCAAAAAAACTGCTTTTCTGCAAGTTGAGTTGTTTTGAAGAAATGTATGGTAATGGTAGTTATCCTTAGTTTACTTTTTGATCTGAAACCCACTTAAGTCTTGTGCTGTGTGCACCCCACACCCTGTTTCATTCAAAAGTGCATACACATAGCCCGTTTGATTGCAAGTTACATGTTTTATTCTTTTTTGTAACAGTGTCCAAAACTATTTTGTACAATCCATATAAATAACAAAACAATGTTAAATTATTGCAGATTCAGTTTGCAAGATGCCTCCACTTCCAGCACCATCGAGTCAGAAGACACTCAAGAGTGTGTTGTTGACAGTGGTAAGTGATTTTATGTTGATGCAATGTAGTAATCAAAATAAAAAACATCAAGCTTGTTTTTCATCTGCTCCCATTTTGCTACATCAAAGTGTATCCTCTCAAGGTGGTAGTCTTCCTCACATATCACAAATAAGTCACACCATGATATTCCTGTGAGCCCAAGCTGCCCCATTATTTGGTAATGATAAGCATGAATCGCTTTTAATTTGTAGCTGCCATCTGTCTGCTTGGAAAGGTATGGACACTGTACAAAGCTCTCCTTGGATGGGCACTTAATTTCTAAAAGCCCATAGCTTGGGCTTTTACCCTCTCCTCTTTCTATGACCTTACGATCAGGCGATGTACCAAGATGTGGGGAATGTGGGTTCACAACAAAGCCACATGGATACACTACATTGCCTATGAGCTTTGTGTACTGTGTTGCAGCTATGGGCTCTAGTTCTACACCTCTTCTCATTGCCTTAGTTTGCACTTTTGTAACACTCTTTAAGTGTGCCGCGAGACTTTCCTGATCAGCTCTCCTAGAGCAGATTCTTTTAAAAGAGGTCGATGTTATTCGGCCAGACCTTGCATTGAACCACAGCTGGTTTGTGTTTTGTTCCCTTGTTTCACGCTCTAGTGCAATGGAATCAGACATGGTAATGCTAAGTTCTGTGTAGTGACGTGTGGCCTGTTCATCCAGAACTGTGTAGACATTCGTTGGTTGGGGTGGCAGAGGAAAGTTGGGGAAGTCATCCGATTGGTTGACAGGACGTGCTCCAGGGTCAACAAATGATGCGCCAATGTTGCTAAAAAGTGGCAGCTGTAAAAAGGGGGAAAAGAAAGAGAATGTAGTTATAATCATTGACATCTAACATTCTAAACACTTTTTCTTTATAGAGAATCTTGAGCAACCCCTACATCCTGAACTCCAGCTGGAAAAGGAAACAGAGGAGGAGCAGGGGACAGGAAAACAGAAGAGCTTGGAAGAAGATAATAATAACCTAAAACTGAAATTGCTTGTAAAAGAAGCTGAGATATACAGACTGAAAGCAGAAATAAGCACACTTATAAAGAAAACTCTCACACCTGAGGTCATTCAAAGCAGCAACATTTCCTAAATGTTTGAATACAGTACTGGCTTCACATATGACAAATTCAACCTACTGTGCACCGTTTTTGGAATTCCAAATAATCCATACACCATTTCAATTACTATCCCATTAAACTACAAACGCACTGATAGGGAAATTGATGAGATGCCCCTCCGTAACCAGCTCTTGTTCGTCTTGATGAAATTGCCGAACAATGAAGATCTGAAAAGTCTTGCATTTCGATTCAACATAACTTTACAAAATGCAAGCAATGTCTTCAAAGCCTGGATTGACTATATGTTCGATGTTTTGGGTGAATTGCCAATTTGGCCACACAGGGACATCATTGCCCAGAACATGCCAGCTGCCTACAAAATTGACTACCCAACCATATTCGCCATATTAGATTGCACCGAGCTCAGAATTGAGAGGCCAACCTCGCTTGTTCTGCAAAGCCAGAGCTTTTCTAACTACAAAAGCACCAATACCCTCAAAGCTTTAGTTGCATGTGACCCCCGTGGCGCTGTGATTTTCTCATCAGCGCTTTTTACAGGTTCCATGTCAGACAAGGAGATTGTCAGACAGTGCGGTATCATCTCACTATTGCAGAAAATGATTGAGAATGGCTATTTAAAAAGAGGGGATGGCTTAATGGCCGATAAAGGGTTTTTGATTGAGGGAGACATTAAAGCAATCGGACTGCAGTTAAATCTTCCACCTTTTGCAAGGTCTAATAGGCAAATGGCTGCTGGAGATGTGCTGGCAACAAAGCGCATTGCAAAGCACAGGGTGCACGTTGAGAGGTCCATCGCTAAAATCAAAAAGTTTAAAATTGTGTCTGGCAGGATACCTAATTCAAGGCTTGGTGATATCAATCAGATCTGGTATGTGGTTAGCATACTTTCTAACTTCCAACCACACATTCTTAAATTAGCGCACTGATCAGGACAATATGTCCATATGTATGTTCATTTATGAAATCTTACTGAAATGAAATTGTACTGTGTGTGCACGTTATGACACAATAAACACTAAAACCAGTACTGGGAATGTTGTGTTTTGTTATTCTATTAATCATCTCACCTGGTGGCTTAGACCACTACCTATTGCATACTTCTTGCCTCCAACTTCTACCATAGGTGTGGTTCTATGTACAATGTAGCTTATGGGTGCATCTGTCATCTCCCTCAGTAGATCATATATGTCTGTCCCTAGAACTTTCCTATAATAGAAACATCCTCAAGATCTTGGGAATGTCTATATTACACAGCAAACAGACATTCATAATATTGATGGCAATGTAGAGTACACAGACAGTAAAAACGTACTTGTTGTGGGTATAATTAGACACTATAGGCTTACGCTTGCGGTTGACTTTGGCCTTGGCGACCACCAGGTTGAACACTGGTAGCCCAGATATCTTTTTCCCTCTGGCTTTGTGCCACTGTTGAGGTTGGCTTGTGGAAGATTCTTCATCTTTTCTTGCACGCTCAAGGTCCAAGGTATACATGAGGCCCACAACATGTGAACAGTAACCCGGTGACCTAGTAAAAAGCCATAACATTACATTAGGACCATTGTTTTGAAAAACAGTTACACTGACAAATAGTTCTCTAATAATAGGCTATTTAATTATTTTATACCTGTTACATAGGCTAGGACTAGATCGTAGCTTTTATCATTTAACCTTTTTTTTATACATAGTAACAAAACAAAAGGAAATGGGAAGATAAAGCAGGAAGGAGGATGACAATGATGAAAACATGATCACAAATGTCATAGCCTAGGCCTACTGGTGACCATTTGAAGCAGAATGACAATGATGTAAACAAACAAAGCATGATGCAAATGTCATATACTGGTGAATGCTTAATCTTCAAAAAGCAGAAGACTCAAATGAGTTTGGTAAGATTTGACAAAGATCAGTACAGACCACAGTACGTTTGACATTGACAATGTTTATTCACGGTGGAAAACTACAATGTTGCTACGTCGCTGTACAAAGGCTACATTGTAAATAGAAATTCTGTAGTGGTAAAATTAAGAGGTGGGTAAACTATGAATTCGGTGATAAGGGCTGTGGCATGCAGTATGAAATGTTTAAAGACACGTAGAACATATGCGATGATGAAAGGTTAAACTTGAGAGGTGGGTAACGTTAAAGGGATAATCACGCTTTTTGAGGTGTTGACCATTATAGACCTGCATTATATGACTGACAGACAAGAACGGTTTGACCTAAAAATATCAAAATTGAAACTAATGCGGAAACAAAGACACCTACATCTTGGATGCCCTTGAGGTAAGCTAAAACATACCAAAAATGTATTTCAAAGTGAACTAACGTTATCCCTTTAAAGGCTACTTGTTTAGGCTGGTCGTCATCCTTAGCTTAGCTAGCATAGATAACCTGTCATACCTCTGATAGAACAGGTAGAAACTGAATCTTTGTAACCTAAACTAGATTGTTAGGTCTGACACATGACAGAGAATGTTGGCTGGGAAAATATTTAAAATTTAAAACATAGGCTACTTACCCGGCAGTGCAGGAACATGACTGGTCCACAAGGCTGTGTTGGTTGCATTGCAAGAACAGGTCGTGAGGTTTCTCATTCTTGGACTGAGACCGGTACACCTTTGCCTCGATTGTTGTCATATTCCCGTCTTTGCTTATTTTGACATTTTGGACATATCCCTCCACTGCATATTGCAGCCCTTTCTGTCGTGCCCTGGAGGATATGTCTGCCGCATTGCTCCAAAACCAATCACTTATATTCAACCCAGCCATGGCTATGTGTCTGGTTCTCAATTGTTTGACGGGCTTAGTAACAGTAACTAGGGGGCGTGGCTTTTGCGAACGGTCAATTGTACTACTTGAAAAAAAATATGCATTGCATTAACCCTGCTTGTATTTTAATGCATTGTATTGTTAGTGCTAGCATTTTTATGGGCTGAAATTTAGCATGGTTGAATATTTAAGCTGTGAATATTTCAATTCAAAACATTTCAAACACATTTTCATTAGTAACATTTCAATAATCCATATTCACCTTTCATATTTAACTTCCAAAATATTCAAACTGATTAAAAATACAACCTATAATATTCAACAGGCGGTTTTCGGCGCATTTTATTTCGCTTTGCAAATTCGCTTCCACAAATTCAGTGGTTCAAATTTGACAGTAAATTCAACATTGACATCCAGGAACTGCAGGAAAAGCAGTAGATTACCGAGCATAATCTCCATCTGCTGTTAGTCGACCTCACCAGCAGGGGGTGCAAGCGCGTGTTGACAACATAGACTGTAAAAAATATGGACAAAGCGTCTGTGACGTCACCCATAGACTTTCTGAAGAACGGTTTTGAAGCCGTTTATGGGGGGTATGGGCGGCGCCATCTTGGAAAATCTTGGGAAATCCTAACCCCGCCCACCTTCTGGCCAACCCATATGAGTTTCGTGCCTGCTTGGGGCTGTACAAATCGCCACACAATTGAAAACAAGTCTCGATGAATTATCTTTCACAAGCAAGACTGAACATTTGTTTCTGGTTGTATTTGGTCATGATATAAATAATAATAGTAACGTTCAGAGGAGAAAAGCCGCGAAATTTAAAAATACTACTGTTATTGTGTCACGAAATGTAGTTTTAATAGTTTTTCAGTCGACAATGTAGTTGTTTAAAGCTAAAATCTGTGGTTTATTTATAAAGATAGCGCCTATTTAAAAATTTGATCTGACGTTTTCGGAGTTGAGATCAGCGCGCCCTCAGCGCTCATGTACCCCGCCTGGAACAGCCTTACCTCGGCTAGTGCTTCTGACGTGTGCCGCTGGCTCTGATGTCTCTAGTCTAGTGGTTGAACATGAGATATAATTCGTCTTGTGTATATCTAACGGGCGATCTTTGGTCTCACAAAAAGAGACGGTTGTGACATTTTATTTTATAAAGCCTATGTAGGAATATTTTAAATGTTATGTTACATTTATTCATTTGGCAGACGCATTTACAGTGTTTCAAACGTCAGTTATAACCATAGGTAAAGTAAGTTACCTCGGACTCTATCTTATCTGAGGCAATTTAATGCTAACTGTTGCAGTGCCACTGCCCACAAACATTGACGCTAAATAGTGCTAACTACGTGAAATAGTAGTGGAATGTCACTTAACGTTACCGGAAAAAATGAAGCGAAGTCCTCCTACAGTGTCGGTTAGTGTAGTTTATAGCAGAGCAACCAATTTTATGTACGATATTTCAATACAAATGTTCAGAAAGGATACAGAGGTGGTATGATGTGTTGTGTCAGATCATGGCCGAGATGTCAAATTTCAGGAATTCCACTCGGCCCTCACAGTTGTCAGGCACTCGGAACCTATCGAAAAATACAATAAAAGTCCATGGGACCAACCTGTAAAAACATGAATTTATGCTGTGAAAACGGACATTTTAACATGGAGTCTATGGACATTTACACCCTTTCCCTTTTGGGACCTGCCCCTAGCGGATTTTCGGTGTATTGCAGTTTTTCGCACTTCCGGGTAGGCTTCATTTTTCAGATTAGAATGTTGCCGCTTGGTTGACAAGCACCAAAGCAACAGCTAGAGACGAGAGGCCTTCGCAAAACATCATTTGCTGAAATGGACAGAGCGGTGAGTAACTTACGAGTTATGATTTATATATATATATATATATATATATGTGTGTGTGTGTGTGTGTGTGTGTGTGTGTGTGTGTGTGTGTGTGTGTGTGTGGAAAAGACTGATTAAGACACAAAACACACGAGCGTTTACTCAAGTGTCTTATGAGACTTATTTTTAATCTTTACGATCAACTTAGGTCTACAATGCTTTTGAGATACGCAGCTCTGTATCTGCATTAATAATTTGACATCTGTGATGACGTGATATATTGTTAAGCTACTTCTATCTTCAATCCATGTCGTGTTTGTTTCACAAGGGAGACAATGAAGTGCTGAGATCAGCAAGGCACCTTTTGTCACTTTTGACTCAAGAAAGAGCTGATGGACCTTCTATGAGTCAGGGTATAAAAAGGTATAGCAATACTTTTTTTCAAGAATTTCAACTGAATGTCATTGTCAACACAACTTTATTAAACCATTTTTTTGGTTTGTCAGATCAACCCATGTTAGAGTCCAACCTCAGGAGCCATCATCTTCTGTTCAAACAGAAATGACCAGGTCAGTAGAAACAAAAATTGCATTCCTGGTTATGAATTGTAGGTCTGTTCATCTACAATGTTCCTACATTTTACAATATTTACAACAGGTCATTTCCTGGATTATTCTCAAATCGCAGAGGAAAACGACGCTTCACTGGAACATATCCTGTGCCCATTAAACCAAAACCATTTCAGGTCATGTTCCTCCTGCTGCCGGCTCAATGTGAGCGGACCCCTAGTGGCCCAGATCAACTGCTCCATACACAGGCAGGACTAGGACGCAGAACTGCCATTCTTGATGAAAACATGACTCATCAGGAGGTAAAGCACTTCACTTAATGTGCCATTACACTTAATGCCAAAAAGAACCTGTTCATATTATTATCTTTGTGAATGGTCATAAAGAGCAGTGATAGCAGCTAGATTAACTAATCCTGTTTTCTTAAACAGTTATGCGATAAACTCACCGAATTATATCCCAATCTTGGTGGGGTAACTGGTGGTTGGCTCCTCTATAAAGCATCAGGTAAAATTTACTGCGTAGTTGTCTAACTAATTGTTTAAGTATTAAATATATTGTTATTAATGACACACACAAATCTGCTTTAATTTATATTTTTATATATATATATAAAATTATATATTTAGTATATATATATATACAGTTTGGTTCAGCAGGGGGGAGTAAAACAAAATGTAATTTACTTAATTTTTTCTTATTTTTTATTAAACAGTGTTTTTTAATGAACAAATTGTGTCTCTTTAAATAAAATGAACTTTTTTAAGCTGCAGTCTGTAACTTTTGGTGCTCTAGCAGTGAATAAACAAAACTACATGTGTCTTGCAGAAGAACATTGTAGCAGGAGCTACTTCTCTCTGTTTATGTCTATGACGAGTCACTCAAGTACTTGCCTGAGGTAAACGTAATGATTCGTGAGATTTTTTTTCTCTCAAGCTGTAATGATGCCTTTCTGCATTTAAAACACTGATTGAGAGGTTACAAAGTAAACATTTATTATATGCATAGATCGTCTGTTCTAATTCTAGTTAGTAAACAATGTGTTGCATTACCACGCACCCCCTTCTGGATTGTAGTGTGGATTATAGTGTGACAGATTTAAGGAGTCTGTCAAAAAAATATTGTCATTTTTAGAATAATAGGCAACAAACTGAAACAACTAAATAGTCTTTATTCACATGCATAATAACAAAAAATACTTTTTGGTTGTTCCCAAAGACTTGCCTTGAAACTTGTGTGTGATCTATCTTTGAATCTTCTAAATCCCAAATTTGTTAAATAGGATTCAAGTCTAGACTTTGACTCAGCCAACTGTGACTAAAGAGCTTACACATACTGGTGAATTAACCATTAGAGAAACATAAAAAATTATTTTGGTAATCACCAGTACTGTTAGTTTAGGGCAGCCGTGGCACAAACCTTACATTGGATGGTGGTGTAATAAATTTGTTGAGCACTGCATATATATATATATATATATATATATATATATATATAGTATTAGTAATATATTACTCAAAGTTACATCTTATTGTTTACATATAATAAACTCAATTTTGTTGTGTATACTTTCAGGGGGTTGGGGAAGTCGGAAGCTCACCCTAGTGGCACCTGTGTGGTGTGTTGAGAATATACTACAAATTGTAGCCTTTAGTAAATTAAAAAAGCTCAGCTTTAGGAGGGGAAGAGAAAGGGATGAAGAAACTGAGAAAAAAAGAAAGAGTGATGGATAAGATGAGAGAGCAGGTATTGACAAATAATCTACTGCCCACTGACATGGTTTTAAAGCTATTTCTTATCCTTTTTTTTTTTTTGGTCTTAAAAACGTCTTGAAATGCACAAATGTGAACCCCCTACCAACCTCAAATTTAGGACCTCTTTGATTATAAAGCCCTGTCTACGGCCCTGTATTCGGCATAAGATCAATAATGAATGTGTAGCTTATATATTGTGAATGCATTTAATAAACTTAATTACCTAGCTTTAGTAGCTTTCAGTAAATAAACACGTCTGAGAAAATGATTCATAGGCAAAATCAACCTATCAGTTGACCCTATGTTTACTTTCTTCACTGACAGACAAAAATGAAAAGCCTATATCAGTCAAAGCTCAGCTTTAGGAGGGGAAGAGACAGGGAGAGATAAAAACAAAGAGAAAAACGAGTGTGATGCTGATACGTCTGTAGGTCAGAGAGCGCCTGTCCATCAAAAGCTCACTATCCAATCAGAGTAGATCACTGATAAGCCCCACCCCCACGAGAGGTTTGTCTCAAAACAGCAAACGAAAGACTGCGAAGCGTAAGCGAAATCTGTGGCAATGCATTCAGAATCCACGATTTGCTAAAAACGAATCTTTGAAAAATATTAACAAAGAATGAAGCATATTTGAAGAGCCTGTTAAATTTGTGCGACTGAGTTCATTTTTTCTCATTTTCATTGTTTTTCTTCTTTTGTAATGGCATATTTTTGATAGTTTCTGAAAAAGTTACGTTCAGTTTTATAAAGTTACGTTCAGTTTTATAAAGTTACGTTCAGTTTTATAAAGTTGCGTTCATTTTTTTTAAACAAATATAATTCCATACACAGCACAAGACAAAACACGACATGAAAGTACATGAAACTGGCTCTTGGAGCTCCTGTCTAGTTCTTTGAATAGTTATGATTATTGGATTAGGACTGGTGACACTAGAGTCTGGGTCTGATTACTATACCTGGATACTTCATTTGCATGCGTTGTATCTCCACAGCACAAGACAAAACAGGAGTGTCAGGGCTCTGTCACAAACCAAGAAATAGAGAAAGAAGTGACAGAACCCTGACAGATTGATTATTTTGCACTCCTGCTAGTGTGGTGTATTTGAAAAAATGCGGCCCCCGCATGAATATGAATGAGGACTTTGGCTGATTATGCACTAAATCATGCAATCGCATAATCGTGTTTTTCTGGAGGGACTGTTATATAGTGATTCATTATATACAGTGTGCATAATGATGAACAACACTGTTAATCCAACTAAACTCAGTTATTTTGAATAAACTCCATCAAGTTGTATAGATAATATTGTAGTGGAAAGTTTTGCAGGAACAACCACCACTCACATTTACTCCACATTTTAGTCCAGTTTAGTAAGGGATATTAGATTATATGTTACATGTTTACTTAAATCATAATAAATAAATAAGTGTGTGAAAGGTTTGATATTGTGTAGTTTGTGATCCTCCATCAGCAGCTGCAGTTTCTCTCAGCTGTATCAGTGCAGTCACTGTGACGTCTGACTGACAGAGGTTTTTGTACCACTCTTTATCACTGTGTGAACACATAACCACTGTGATAACTCTGACAGTAATAATCTCCTGTATCTTCAGTCTGGACTCCACTGATGCTCAGAGTAAAATCACTGCCAGATCCACTGCCACTGAATCTAGATGGAGTTCCAGTATAACGGGTTGATGTGAGATATATGAGGAGTTTAGGAGCTTCTCCAGGTTTCTGTGAGTACCAGTGTAAATAATATTGATTACCACTCCACACTGGCACACTACTGCTGGTTTTACAGTTTATTCTGACTTCTTCTCCTGGTTGAACTGCTGATATTGATGGACTCTGAGTTACAGTGATCTGTCCTCTACACTCTGAAAGAAAAACACAAACAAAAATGATTAATATATATATTTCACATTTTAAGAGAATTAATATTTTTTTGTAAAAACTGTATTACACAAACCTTGAATAAACAGTGCAATGGTCCAGATGAAGATGTTGATTGTGTTCATTGTTGTAGTTTAGTCTTGTGTGATGATGAAGAGTGTGTGTGTTCTGCTCTCAGTCATGAAGTGTTAAACTCACAGCACTATAAACACTCTCAGAGCACTGAAGCATGTGCTGACAATGCAAAGAAGTGGGCAGGATTTACAACAGCTTGTGCTGAGAACAAACTCATAAACACTCTACATAGAAGATTTTACTTCCAGAATAATGTTATTGAACCATTTAGTGATTAATTGTACGTATTGATTAATTGTGAAATGTGTTATGTTTGGCTGATAAGACACTAGGGTTTGACTTTATATTGACATCTCTCAGTGTGGATGAAGCATTTTCAGAGCCGCTGTAGAAATGATCTATTCACTGTCATGCAGTTTCATTTATATCAAGTGAATATTTCTGATGATATGCAACCAAGATAAAGTGAGCAGAATTCAGCTGGTCATGTGATCAGTTTCAGCTGGTCATGTGATCTCAACATGATGGACACCATAAAGAGAGACCAAAGAAGATGTTTCTAGGCCACTGAAATGACTGGAGAATCATTTTAAACTTATTTTTCAAACTCAATAATGATTTTTTTTATGAGTACATGTATGTGCTACACCTTTAAAAGCATGTTAACAATGAGAAGTCAAGAACTAAATAAATCAATTTGACTATATTTAGAGTAAACCAGAAAAAACAGTCCATTATAGTCTTTGGAATCAATGTTGACATGTTGCTATCTGGGAAATATTTTTCTATTTTTCCCACTTTTTCCACATGCATGAAGTTCATCAGTTCTTATAATCAGGTCATATATGAGACTAGATTAAGATAATAAATGGTACCGCAGCCCCTCCGTTAAAAAATTGTATTTCACTGAGCTCAGAAATTACAACAAGAGTCACTCGGTCGACTGTTCGGGGCGAGTGTAAGATTCCTCAGTGTAAAACAGCCCTCGGCAGCTCAGCTTTCTCATGTGTGGCCATCAGACAAGGGAATAAGTTGCCAACAGAGTTGACCGCATGTGTAAACTTTAACATTTTTTCACATAGGGCCAAGAAATGGCTACTTTCAAAACAAACATGTTTACATAATGTATTGTCATTGATGTGTATGTGAGAGTCTATAATGTATTTTTAATATGTGTATTTGTTGACATCAGCCTGCCCAGGGACTACAGGTGGAAATTAGCACAAGTGCTACAACCTGGTAAAATGCATCTAATAAAATGCAAAATATACAAACGTTAATGTATATTTTGCATTGTCCCTGTCCAATAAAAATAAATAAACTCTACACTGTGTTACTGATATCATGTTTAACCTTTTCATAGCAAGACACAGCTGGTAATATTGTCTGAACTGTCCTCCAAATATGAGGAGTTTGGTGTCCTGTACACAACTATGAGCCTGCCGGCTTCAATTGCTCTGACGGTCCCAGTCAGTAGTGTAAACTGTGAAAGGGACTTCTCAACCATGAACAGGGTAATACAAACTTTTCTCAATAGGATTTGCTGCTTTTAGCTATATGTTAAAAAAGAGCCAAAAAAGAGGCACTGCAGTGACAAAAGCTGCACACTTGTGGATAAATTACATAAAAATAACTGTTCCAATGTTTAGTTCAATGTACAGTTCAAATAATTGTTCAGTTAATATATTCACTGCTGCCATTAAAAGAAACAAATGAACACCATGACTCCTTTAAGTGTTTGTGTCGGTGTCAATTTTCCCCAAGCAACACAGTGACACCTTGTGGTGTGACCAAACACTACGCAAGAGGTTTGTGGACGTGACTTTACAGGTCACGCAGGAAATAAATGATATATTATATGACAGTTTATGTCCTTTAAAGGGGAACTTGGCAACTCTAGCCATATGTTCGCTGATTTTCACTTTTGTTGTTGCATGTTGTCTCTACGAGCTCCTACAGCTGTGGGACGTATATTTCACAACACTGTCGTAAATCCCTCATTTGTGGCCCTCCTCCCCCCTTCTACCACTCATGTGCATTTGTTATTATCGGAGCCGGCCAACTTTATCATGTGGAGTATGTCTACCGAGGTGGGTAACACATCACACACAGGATCATGTGGCGTGTATGTTAATGTCGAATTGCCGTAAAGCAGTTCATGTTTCTCGCTCATTCTCGCTTCTCACGAGACTTCCTATTTCCAACTTACCGGGACGTTAGTCCACATGTTGCAAGGTTGGTTTTCCGCCTGGGGACGCTGGGGGGAGCGGGGGAAATCACCATTCTCACCAGAACAGGTTATTTAAACATCCAAATGATTTCTAAACGGTTTTATTAGGTTGAAATAGTTGCCAAGTTCCCCTTTAATATCACCCTAACTGTGTGTAGCTATATAGGTTTACCATACATAGGCCTACTCTTTATTCCAGACATGGCCGTAAAACATCAGCAGGTCAAGATTTCTAAAATGTCTCGTCACACATGAACACAATCCTCTGATAACAGACACTTTTACACGGACGCGCGTCAAATTATCCACATTTTAGGCCATGCATACACTCACATTTTTTTCCACATTTGTGTCCATTTTAGTAAGGGATATTAGATTATATGTTAGATGTTTACTTACATCATAATAAATAAATAAATGAATAAAGTGTGTGAAAGGTTTGATATTGTGTAGTTTGTGATCCTCCATCAGCAGCTGCAGTTTCTCTCAGCTGTATCAGTGCAGTCACTGTGACGTCTGACTGACAGAGGTTTTTGTACCACTCTTTATCACTGTGTGAACACTGAACCACTGCTGTGATAACTCTGACAGTAATAATCTCCTGTATCTTCAGTCTGGACTCCACTGATGGTCAGAGTAAAATCTCGTCCAGTATATCTTGTTCCACTGCCACTGAATCTAGATGGAGTTCCAGTATAAAGGCTGTTTATATAATAAATCAGGAGTTTAGGAGCTTCTCCAGGTTTCTGCTGATACCAGTGTAAGTAGTCGTCGTCTATTCCTACATCTATATGACACTCTATTGTTGCTGTTTGACTCTGTTGGACAGTTTTAACTTCAGGTTGAGTCAGAGTCACTCCTCTGGATTCTGAACAAGAGAAAAGAAAGTCAGTTAGTTTGTTAATCACCTTATATTTGTATATTAAAATGATCAAAACAACAATGGCATATTATAATTATATTACAAAGTAACAACCTTGAATAAACAGTGCAATGGTCCAGATGAAGATGTTGATTGTGTTCATTGTTGTAGTTTAGTCTTGTGTGATGATGAAGAGTGTGTGTGTTCTGCTCTCAGTCATGAAGTGTTAAACTCACAGCACTATAAACACTCTCAGAGCACTGAAGCATGTGCTGACAATGCAAAGAAGTGGGCAGGATTTACAACAGCTTGTGCTGAGAACAAACTCATCAACTCTCTACATAGAAGATTTTACTTTGAGAATAATGTTATTGAACCATTTAGTGATTAATTGTACATAATTATTAATTGTGAAATACTTTTGTTTATGTTTGGCAGCCGGATAAGACACTAGGGTTTGTCTGGAGAATCATCAATGCAGTTTGTCATCGGCTCCAGTTCACCCCAAAATTGATCAAAGAGGTCAAAGGTCACCTCAGAGGTCACAGCTCATCAAATATATTTCTTTAAACAGTGTTATATCAGAAAGCATTTAGTCAAATCTGAATGAGTGAGTGTTGAGAAGAGCTGAGGATCTTCTAATATCAGTGTGTTGAAGTGTTGTTTCTCTCTCTCTGCTGGAGTGTGTGTTCACTCGAGTGGAATAGAGGTTTTTGTACGAGCGTTTCATTAGATTGTATCACTGTGGTACACATTCGGTGGAGGAACTAAACTGGTGATCAAATGTAAGTCATTTTTAGTTACCTATTTAAAACAAATAAAATTTAGATTTCAGAAAGTGTTTTAAAATTGAAACAAGAAACACATTTATTAATAATAATGATTATTAGATATTGTGGTAAAACTTTACTTGAAGCCTTTATGTATAATGCATTAAAAAAGGTTTCAATAATGCAGATTATAATGCCTTATATCTTTTCATAAATAATTCTAACCAAAGTTAAAATGCATTAAAATATTTGTAAATTCCTTGTTACATCTTAAGTGGTTGTTTATCATGTTTTAGTGTATTATAATTTTTGGAAGGTGTAACAGTGAATAGATAATATTATAATGTGTTATAACTGCAGTTACAATTATTCATGTGATCATACATGCATTATAATGTGTAAAACAATATATAATTAATGCATTAAAAATACTTTTATAATGCCATATGTATAAAGGCTTTAATTAAAGTGTTACTGATATTTTTGTATAATTATTTAATATAAAACAATTATATTAGTATAAGAATAGCATTATTCATTTCAACAAAAAATAAATAAAAAATGAAATACAATTCTAAACATATTTCCATAATGTGTCTCACTATGAGTTTATTCAGTTTATTACATGTTTGTATTTCCTTCATTTATTTCTACACTGAGTTCATATTTAGTTCATCTTTTATTGTAGAAATCATACATGTAAAAAAGAGATTTGACATCAGAATGTAAATGTTGCTACTTTCTGTAGTTCAGTCAATGATACTGAATCTCTTTTGCTCATGTTGTGCTTATAATTCAGTGCTTTATAATACAAACACAATATATACAAAATATAGGTATGTCTAAAAATGTTTATTCAGTGTTTTAATTCTGTTTGAAATAGATTTTTTTTAGTTGAATGTCCAAGTTAAAATTAACTTTATTTTTGGGATTTAAAAACTGTTAGAATTAAAGTAGTCAGTGTATTACAATGTTTAGTTTTATTCATAAGGTTTGATTTAAATGCATATAGTGATTGTGTAGTTTGTATATTGTATATATAATATAAATATTCACTGTAGTGAAGCTGAAGGACATGAAGGATCAGATGCTGGTGATTTTTCCTGCATTCCTCATGTCTGCTGCTTCAGTCCTGTTGAAATGCTGTGAATGTGCAGTGCAGTGTGTGTGTGTGTGTTTGTGAATGTGTTGTGTTTGTCTCCTGCAGCTGGTCCCACAGTGAAGCCCTCAGTGTCTCTGCTGCCGCCCTCTTCTCTGCAGATCTCTGGAGACTCAGCCGCACTGCTCTGCCTGCTCAGCTCTTACTCTCCACAGGGGGCGCTGGTGAGCTGGACACTGGACGGGTCAGAGGTCACCGAGGGGGTTCTGACCAGCGCAGAGAGCCAGCAGGACGGCCGCTACAGCCGCAGTAGCGTCCTGACCCTCAGCAAAGCACGCTGGGAAGAGGGAGAGCTGTACGTCTGCAGAGTAACACATGATGGAGCTCCTCATGAGGTCTCGTTCCACAAGAGCTCTGAGTGCTGATGTTTCTCTCCTGAAGATGAGCCGTATCTGAGTGTCCTGTGTCAGGCAGGATTCACATGAGTCTAGTGCTGCAGCTGTAGTGATTTACAACTCAATACTGAAAGAGTGTGTGTGTGTGTGTGTGTGTGTGTGTGTGTGTGTGTGTGTGTGTGTGTGTGTGTGTGTGTGTGTGTGTGTGTGTGTGTGTGTGTGATCTTTTAATCGGCTGTGTTTGCTGCAACATTCAATAAAGCTTCTCGACAAGTTCACTTTGTGTCTGACAACATCATTCAACTAACAGATGAAGATGCAGGTGCTTTTCAGAAGGTTGATGTAGCAGTAAATGTCAAATAAAGCTCTTGGGGTTTGAACATGGTCTCTGGAGACAGAGCTGCTCTATTCTGAGAGATCACAATCACTCCACCCTGACAATGCAAATGGGCTTTTCAGTCTCGCTCTCTGATTGGTTACATGATCTGGACTGGAACACAACAGTTTCACTTCTGCAAAAGAAGCTGATGGTATTTAAAAAATAAAAATATAATAAAAATAATTTAAGTGACTGAATGCAGTCTGTTCAGTTTGATTGACAGGGATCATATATTACACCTAAAACATGATGATCATATTAAAACACTGACTCATTCTCTTCATAAACACAAGATTGATGTTGATTGTAATGATATAGTGTTATTAGTGTTTGAAAATACAATCATAAATCATTCTTCAAACCTGGACTAAACACTGGCAGAGTCAAGAGGAAGATGATGCTGAAAGTCATGTTTGTTGGTTGATGAAGAAGAGCTCTTGATCATGTCATGTTCAGTTCATAGAGCTATAAACACATGCAGAGTGAAGCATGTGCTGATCATATAAAACAGCCTCTGAATGCAAAAGCTGCTGTAGACTGTGAGCTCACGACGAGACCGAAGAGAGATCAGGACGAGATACAGACTCACCTCAGACTCATCAGAGTCAAAGAGCTTTACTGACAGGGTTAAAGAACGGCTTTACATGGCCGAAGCACAGTAACATTAAATATACTGACATACAGATTTACACACAAATACACACAGGTAAAAATATATATATATGGAGTTCAGTCATGAAACTCTAGATCAGTGTTTCCTGGAGTATCGCCTACAGTGGCTACGTTTACATGCACAACTTTTGTTTCAATCGGACTGAATGCATTCCTACTGATGAATCTCAATGTGTTTACATGAACGCTAAACACACGAATATACTGAGTTCCCTTTCCCTTGCCGCATCAGGAGAACGATAGCTCGCTAAAGCTTCCACAATCTGCGGCATCTTGCCATAACCCGCCTCTCTCGCACCCACCACATTCGAATAAACATATAATGAATGTGGTGAGATATGAAAAGAGTGGGGTTTTTCCCAGGATCTACATATATATTTTTTATAAAGATCTGGGAAAAACAGTAAGCCCCGGCTCTGAGGTTGTGAACGGTGCTGCAGGAATCTCTCGTCTAGTTCATTTTGACGGGGACCAACCTGCTTATTTTGTGGCCAGCTGATATATTTTATATATATATATATATATTTATTTATTTATTTATTTAGTCTGGCCACAGAACGCATCACAACCTCCACGAGCTCTACATAAGCAGAAACATAAACCTGCGAGTGTGGTGAGACACGTAAAGAGTGGGGTTTTTCCCAGGATCTACATATATATATATATATATATTTTATAAAGATCTGGGAAAAACAGTAAGCCCCGGCTCTGAGGTTGTGAACGGTGCTTCAGGAATCTCTCATCTAGTTCATTTTGACGGGGATCATCCTGCTTATTTTGTGGCCAGCTGATATATTTTTTATATATATATATATATATATATATATATATATATATATATATTTATTTATTTATTTAGTCTGGCCACAGCACGCATCACAACCTCCACGAGCTCTACATAAGCAGAAACATAAGCCGGCGAGTGAGACTCATGTTGCTCGTTCCCGATGCTGAGCACATCTACTTCCTTATAAAAGATAGCTCGAGCACTGGGCACTCGTCACGGGCAGAAGAAGCCGCATCGCGGGCTTCTGCGTCGTGAACGAGTGTCATAGAATCTGCGGATGATGAGAGAAAAGGTGCCTCAGCAGTCTCGTTCTCATCCGCGAGATCCTTCTGCGATCTCCACGATCTAAGCCGTCGCGCCGCCTCAACCGACGCGGGACCCGAATCGCGGGGATCGCGAGCCTGGCCATCATCAGGAAATAATATAGCCAAGCGGGAGCGCAGCACTCTAATAGGAAGTGCTTCACAGTGTGCACAGGCAGCCCTCTCGAGAGCTGACAATGCGTGCTGCGCCCCTAAACAAAACACACACACACACAGCTGATGCGTGTCCCCACCCGTGGCATATATATAATCTTGGGCAGGGGTGCACACACTTAGTGTATTGTTCACTCGCCATAATATAGAGCTTTGCACAGACAAACAACACCAAATAAGACAGACAGTCTCACAGAGAGCGCTTGCTGAAGAGCGAAAGCTGATGTGTGTGTGTGTCAGCGTCACTTTTATGCATCCGGTTATGCCGTCACATGTTACGTCACGACGCAACACCAATCAGGATTGGATTAGTTTCATTCTTACTTCAGAGGCGCACGCTAAGGGAGCGTCCCCAAAGTGTCGATTCTCGACGCAGTGTCTCGTTCCCTTCTCAGGGAACAAGGGTTATAGTCATAACCCGAGACGTTTCCCGCTGTTTGCGCATAATAACTATTCTCCTACATTGGCTACATTTACATGCAACCACATAATCCGTTAGTAATGGGATTGACGGCTCAATCGGACTGAAAAGCCTTCATGTAAACGCCTTAATCGATCCGATTGAGCTCGATCCAATTAAATTACGATCGGATTGAAAGGGGTGGATTATTCCTTTTCTAATCCGATCGAGAGAACATGTAAACACTTGATCGGATTGACAACTACAACTAGTACATACAACTACAACTAGTACATACAACTACAACTAGTACACGGTGGAGGACTCCACTCGAGCCCGGGAGCCTCAGCGGCCCGTTTAAGCATAGCTGACATTTCTGGATCTGGCTCGGGCAACATTACACTCCCAGAGGGAGATAACACAGCCACATCATCTCCAGAGGTCAGCTCAATCGGCGTCCTGTCCTCTGGAGGAACCCCGGATGAAACCGCTGATCGGTCCATTACAGAGGGACCAGCGCGCTCAACGGGGGTCCACCGGCTGCGGTGTGATGGAGGAGTGAGGGCCCACAGGGATTGGTTACCGGGCGGGGAAGCCTCACTATGATCCTCTGATCACCCGTCCCACACGGCGGCGTAGCGGGGTAATGGGGTAATGGGGTAATGGGGACTCCACCTTCACGCATGAAGACGAGTCTCGATCTCAACACCGCGATAGTCATGTTCTCGCAATGAGAACATGAACTATCCACAAAAGACATAAAGCCAGAACTGTTGCACACTGTACATGAATAAAACTTTTATCTATGTTATTGGTTACTTCAGTAACACAAACTTACTTCAAGCTATCTTGAAGGACAAGCGGAGGAGGAAGATGATGCCGCTCCGTGTCTCTCCTGAGAGCTCATCTTTACAGACTGAGACGTATGGAAGTAAAATAATGCCAAATGTTTTTGAAACAAAAAGCATTTTGAATTGCACTACTTGAAAAAAAAATATGCATTGCATTAACCCTGCTTATATTTTAATGCATTGCATTTTTATGGGCTGAAATTTAGCATGGTTGAATATTTAAGCTGTGAATATTTCAATTCAAAACATTTCAAACACATTTTCATTAGTAAAATTTCAATAATCCATATTCACCTTTCATATTTCACTTCCAAAATATTCAAACTGATTAAAAATACAACCTATAATATTCAACAGGCGGTTTTCGGCGCATTTTATTTCGCTTTGCAAATTCGCTTCCTCAAATTCAGTGGTTCAAATTCGACAGTAAATTCAACGTTGACATCCAGGAACTGCAGGAAAAGCAGTAAATTACCGAGCATAATCTCCATCTGCTGTTAGTCATCCTCACCAGCAGGGGGTGCAAGCGCGTGTTGACAAGCACCAAAGCAACAGCTAGAGACGAGAGGCCTTCGCAAAACATCATTTGCTGAAATGGACAGAGCGGTGAGTAACTTACGAGTTATGATTTATTTATATATATATATATATATATATATATATGTGTGTGTGTGTGTGTGTGTGGAAAAGGCTGACACAAGCGTTTACTCAGGTGTCTTATGAGACTTATTTTTAGTCTTTACGATCAACTTAGCTCTACAATGCTTTTGAGATACGCAGCTCTGTATCTGCATTAATAATTTGACATCTGTGATGACGTGATATATTGTTAAGCTACTTCTATCTTCAATCCATGCCGTGTTTGTTTAAAAAGGGAGACAATGAAGTGCTGAGATCAGCAAGGCACCTTTTGTCACTTTTGACTCAAGAAAGAGCTGATGGACCTTCTATGAGTCAGGGTATAAAAAGGTATAGCAATACTGTTTTTCAAGAATTTCAACTGAATGTCATTGTCAACACAACTTTATTAAACCATTTTTTTGGTTTGTCAGATCAACCCATGTTAGAGTCCAACCACAGGAGCCATCATATTCTGTTCAAACAGAAATGACCAGGTCAGTAGAAACAAAAATTGCATTCCTGGTTATGAATTGTAGGTCTGTTCATATACAATGTTCTGACCAGTGTTGGGTGTAACGCGTTACAAAGTAACGAAATATTCCAATTACTTCACATTTTTGACACAGGTAGACAAGAACATTACGGTGCAATGTAAGCTATGTCCTGGGGATAAAAAACTATCGGCCGCTGTCAATAGCACAAGTAATCTGCTGAAGCACCTGACAAGGCAACATCGACGAACACTTTTGAGTGATCCATGTTTGTCGAGAGATAATGCTACGGCAACCCCTTTTAAGCAGCCTAAACTTGATTTTACACCGGCGGTGCAGAAAGTGTCTGAAGGTGAGCTTAAAAAAATGATTGCAGGCTACGTAGTGGAAGAGATGCTACCTCTGCGTACTGTAGAGTCTCCGTCTTTTAGGCGCATACTAAACAAAATACCTGTGTGTGGCAAAAAAGCAGCCTTGCCCGATCGAAAAACGTTTTCATCTTACTTAGATAAGTGTTACACTGACATGGAAATTGAGCTTAAAAGGACATTCGAGAGTTTGGAATATATTTCCACGACTGCCGACATTTGGACGAGCCATAACAAAAGTTTTCTCGGAATGACGGCACATTGGATTGATCCTTATACTTTTCTTCGTGGACATGCAGCATTAGCTTGTAAAAGAGTAAGAGGGAGACACACGTATGATGTAATCGCCAATGAAATCGAACAAGTCCATTCAGCTTATGGACTTAACTCTAAAGTGACAGCAACTGTGACGGACAACGGGTCCAATTTTGTCAAAGCATTTAGAATGTTCGAGCAATCAGATACTGATGAGGAGTCAGAGGAAGATGAAGAGGTAACATTTACTGATGTTGCGCAGACTCTCTCGACAGACTCTGATGGACAGTTTTCTCTCCCTCCACACTTAAGGTGTGCATCACATACACTGAACTTAATTTTTCATGATGTTGAGAAATGGCTAACAGCAAATGAGTCCAAAGTCATCTACAGAAGTGCTACTTCAAAGTGTTCTGCACTGTGGACAAAAGCGAACCGTTCTTCTGTGGCTTCAGAGTTAGTAGATAATTTTTTCAAGAAAAAACTCATAGTGCCTACTTCAACACGATGGAATTCATTTCACGATGCCCTGTCCAGGATCACTGACATTCCAGTTGCTGAGTTAAATACTGTTTGCGCTCAGTTTGGAATAAAATGCTTCAATGATCGGGAGTATCTGTTCCTAAAGGAATATTGTATTGTGTTGAAGCCACTCACTGTAGCGCTAGACATATTGCAAGGAGAAGATAACTGCTATTTTGGAACCCTTCTTCCAACTCTGGAGATTCTAATGTCCAGGACGCTGGCACTGCGGGACGAGCTTAGGATGACAGCATCTCTCCCTGATGTCATTGTTCAGGTAATCTGATATTTATACAGATTGCTAGATTTTTGGTTTACCCATGGCATGGCTTAAATACGTTTTTATATTATTTGTCATCCTCTTGTATAATGTGAAGTGTCTGATGTATTTTTTTCCTCATAGGCTATCACGACACGCTTTTCCTCTATGATGGACAATAAAAAAGCTCTCCTGGCTGCAGCCACTTTGCCCAAATTTAAGTTACGCTGGATCAGAGAAGAAGAGAAAAAAGACACTGTTAGGGCAATGCTTACTACAGATTGCCGTGGGTCGCCTCTTGAAGACCAACAGCATAATGATCAACATCACAACAAGCATGCTGACTCCACTGATGACTTTTTCTCATTTGAGGAGGAGGATTGTGCCTACTCTGCTGAAACAGAGGTCATGGAATATTTGAAATCTGCAGGGTCTGACCTGGGTGTTCTTAGACAGTATCCCAGGATTAAGGCCATTTCACTGAGGTACAACACAGCCACACCATCAAGCGCACCAGTGGAAAGGCTTTTCAGCCTTGGCAATCTTGTGCTCACCCCCAGGAGGAACCGATTGTCAAGCAAACGTTTTGAGAGACTTACATTAATGAGATACAACCACTTTTTCAAAAAGGAGGCAGCACAGTCAGCTGAGCAGTAGAAATTAGTGTTTTGTTGAAAAACATATGACCGCATACAGTATGCATGAAATAAGTTGCTCATTGCTTTGAAAATTGTTTAATTTACAGCTTGATTTTTGCAGATAATTAATTATTAATTAATTTGAATTATTAATCATTTTTTTGTTATTCAGATATGTAGCAGAATAATTTTTTTTTGTTATTCAGATATGTAACAGAATAATTAATTTGTTGTTTGTTATTCAGATATGTAGCAGATGAATACATTTTTTTGTTTGTTATTCAGATATGTTGCATATGAATTAATGTTTTGTTTGTTATTCAGATATGTAGCAGATGAATTAATTTTTTGTTTGTTATTCAGATATGTTGCATATGAATTAATGTTTTGTTTGTTATTCAGATATGTAGCAGATTAATTATTTTTTGTTTGTTATTCAGATATGTTGCATATGAATTAATTTTTTTGTTTGTTATTCAGATATGTTGCAGATGAATTATTTTTTGTTTGTTATTCAGATATGTTGCATATGAATTAATGTTTTGTTTGTTATTCAGATATGTAGCAGATTAATTATTTTTTGTTTGTTATTCAGATATGTTGCATATGAATTAATTTTTTTGTTTGTTATTCAGATATGTTGCATATGAATTAATGTTTTGTTTGTTATTCAGATATGTAGCAGATTAATTAATTTTTTGTTTGTTATTCAGATATGTAGCAGATTAATTAATGTTTTGTTTGTTATTCAGATATGTAGCAGATTAATTAATTTTTTGTTTGTTATTCAGATATGTAGCAGATTAATTAATGTTTTGTTTGTTATTCAGATATGTAGCAGATGAATTCTGTTTAACTAAAGGTTACATTTGTTACTAAAATGTTTAAGTATTAAAGTATGTTTTAATAAAGCTAAAATGCTTTAAAAGGATAAACTATTTCATGTCTGACTCATTTTTAATTATTAAAAGAGCTTCATTTCTATCGTCTATCCGGTCAAGGTTTATAGGGATTTTAAGAAGTAATTTGTTTAATTACTTGTTGAGTAATTAAATTACTTTTCAGACAGAGTAATTAGAAAAGTATTTTAAATACAATATTGATGATGTAATTAGTAATTAGTAATTAATTACTTTTTTTAAGTAACTTACCCAACACTGGCGCCAACCATCACAAAACTTGGTCTATTTTCTGGTATTCACTATCCATTTGCCTGTCTTACAGGCTACATTAGCCCCTCTACACATTCTGGACTGTGGTCCCAACATTTACCCCTGTTGGCTTGTATAATCTTTTTTTCTTTTTTATATATATATGTATGTTTCTGTTGTTCTATTTATTTTATCTTTGTATTGTTTTTGTTATAATAGCAATACTATTATGCTCACACTCTTTTTTCTAGTCATATTTAACATGCACAGCACTGATTAAATCCCTGCACTGTTTACTTTTGCACTACCACCAGTGCATATCACTCCATAGCTGCCCTTTATGTATGACAGGGTCAGTCCCTACCAGGCCTTTGTAATCACTTGACATGCTCTTCACTTTTTACATTTGTGATTTTTTTATGTGTCTGAGCTATGTGTGTTGTTTTTGTGTTTCTATAAGCTAATAAATGCCTAAAATGTGGTGTGTCGTCTTAAGTACAGTGTCTGTACTACGGGGAAGAAGACATTTCATCATGACAGTTTCCTCCATCTCCTAGATACATCTTACATGGATACACAGATAACATTTATTCACGACATCATATGGTTTAAATGTATTTCTTTAAATGTTATTATTTCTGTCTTATTGCCAGGGAAGCTGGATTGCTTTGTTTAAATTATTGATATTTTTAAAACTATAATGCTACATCTATCAACATTTATTTAGATGTTATCATGGTATTCATTACATTATTTTAATAATATCATTTCAGTCTTATTATTGGTGAAACATTACAGTATGCTGTAAGACAGAACACTACGATGTGGGCAGAGAGGGTCACATGTGAATCCCATATCCCGCAATGCAGGTCAGGGGGTGTTTAACGCCAGTATAGCTTCAATGTACATATTTAATCAGTGGTTTTGTCACAAGCAACAACACTTTGCTCAGTTTTGAACTTTTTGAGTGTAGTTGAAGCCCATTCACAGCAGAAAAACAGAGGAGCCGAACGAGTCCACCCACCCAGCCCGGAAGAACTACAAGTAAAACTAGCTTTGTAACTGTGTTCTGTGGTGTGTCTCTAGTGGAAGTTGTGGTTTTAAAATATATTGGAATATTTCTCATAAGTAGAAGTTGGCAGTGTAGAATTTTGGATATACCCTGTTTTGTGGGGGATGGGGAACACACTGGTGTCATCGGATTTTAAAAATGTAATCGCTAAATTGGTCAAAATAACTTATTACCATATTTGACAGTGGTTAAACATTGGAGACCATATCTGCATGACAGCTAAGGTCTAGATCTTTCTATAACAGCTGGTCCCATGTGTGTTGCACCTTCTGTTGCTAAATGACAAGTCTTCAAACATGTACTGGGTTCAAGGTTCAGAGCAGAGGTCAATAATTCAAAGCAGGAGTAATGTATCCTCTTCAGACTGAGATATGTTACTGTCGAGGTAGAGACCTTTCCAATGATGTGCTTGCTATAGTCCCACGACAACGTTTTAATTTTTACATATTATTATGACCACTTTGCAGGCGATAGACTCCTTTACTGTCCCCAGAGGGATATTTGCCTTGAGTTCAAATGCTTCACACATAAAACTTAACATATTATTTGTATCATACATCCGCCATATACTTACAATAAAAAACAACATAAACAAAGTGATATTAGCCGGACTGAAGCACATCAAAGCCACAGTCTATTGCTCATCTTTTAACCTACACACAACCCTATATGCATTATATCATGAAGCTATTGCACATCCGCTGCAGCCTCTAGCAACATTATTTACATTTTTAATTGAGGCAGGTATTAGGCCTATAGTTTAGAAATATTTCGTTTACATTGGGGTCCCCTATATCTTATGCCTGAGGATAAGAGCTCATACTTGGCATGGAGAATAAAGATAGGGTTAGGGTTAGAATAAGTGGGGACTGAGTGTATTTCATGAATAATGCAACATTTTACTGACAATTAAGACCAGAGGCCCTTGATCATGAAGACATTGGCCAGATTAAACAGCACATCAGGCCACATGTGGCCCACCTTGCACAGCCAGGCCTTAGATTTCCTACCACTGTCATAGGCCTTAGTAAATCGCCCACATTTAAGTCATTCCAGGGTGACCAGATTTATGTCCTCAGTGTCCTGGCACGTTCCCTATTGTCAGGGAAACAAAGGAAACCTACCTCTCTCCCTGGTTTTATGACAAGAAAACATTAGACATTTAAATTATATTGATGTCCAAGCTAGAAATGTTCCTTCATGGCTTTAACGATTTCTCAGGCTCATGTCTCCGGTCTTTCTGATCTCTGAAGTCTGATCACCTTATGTCATGCACATATTGTATGTTGATTGTTGACACAGTGGATGAGGAAATTATTTGTGAAATTTGACACCAATCTGTCTTTATATAAGGCAAAGGATATGAAAAATGGCCTGAGTGGCGCTTCAGATGCTGTGTGATTTCAATTAACTTTCATATTTTTTGTCATAGTTCTTTCCTGACCTGAAAAATTATTGCTGACCCATGTACCATTAATGAAAATTGATAAATGTGCCTCTTCTCTTCATTGGGAATGTTTGAAATGTCTTAAGAACTATCATAATTGTTATGAACAGACAACCATGATTAAAAAAAAAAAAAAAACAGTGTTGTGTGCTACTAAGGGGTCAGAGGTCAAAAAAGATGCAGTTTTTCAGTAATACATCCTGATGCGGAAGGCATCTGTCACCAGGGATAGGAGCCCATTTACTTTGCTCCAAAATTACCATCAATACTGAGCAAAATTTTCATGATCAGTTAGTAAAATGCCAATTTGGTACTTGTTCTGGTTGCCTTGGCTTTTGGCTTGCTTAGTTTGGCTTGCTAATCTGCCTTAAGGTGGACGAGGATGTGATTTTCTTCTAGAAAGAAAGGTTGTTGTATTATTTTCATGTTATCACTGTGAAGCTGCTTTGATACAATCTGTATTGTAAGTGCTATATAAATAAAGGTGGCATGACTTGACTGTCACTACATGCAACTTTCCACTATCTCACTTTTCCCATAAAATACAGCACAAAGTCATGACACATTAATTATTCAGTGCAGTCAATGATTGACAGACAAATCATAAAATGTAACAATAGTGAATTTTATTATTGACAAATATATACAAAACAAATAGTACAACAGTATTGGTCATCAGGTGAATTTGCTGGCCGGCTCCCAGGTGTCCTCCCAGACTCTGCCACTGTAAATAGTCCACAAGTCATCTTACACACTGCATATACAGTACAGCCTACAGCTCACAACTAGTCTTCTGGCTCAAGTTTGAAGATATGTCATCTGAAGCTGAAAAATAAAGGTTTACCCTTTTTCTGTTGGATAATTTATTTTGGTTTATTTTATATGGCGTTTGTCAAACAGCAGTCATTTTGTTCCAAGTGAAAACTACTGGACTCAGTCGCTTGGACACTGAAACATCTTCGTCATCCCTACAGTCAACTCTTTGAAGTTCTGCATCGGGTTAACCGTGTCACTATGCAAATACTCACCACAACGGAATGGGCACAGAAATGATGTTGTTAAAGGCCTCTATGTCGGCCGCAGAGGGGGTCAGCAAAGACGCAATGGCACCACAAAGCATCTGCGTCGCATCTACATGTAACTATGAATTGGGCTTAAGACCCCATCAGAGCTGAAGTGGACTAGAAAGTGATCTGCATCATCTTTAAGTGAACTCATAATGAGAGACAAGAGTTGTTTTTGGTTCAGTCCACCTCACAGGCCATTTTAATTGGACTACATTTGGTTCATAATGGGAGGTTTCACTTTGTAAAAATAACTGCTGTTTGGCAAACACCGTATAAAATAACCCAAATAAACAAAGTAGAATTAGCAAATGTATAGGGCAAACAGGTTAGAATGTATTTGTGTCACAGGCCGGGACGGGTGACCGGCCCTTTACGCACCGCCCCTGAGACCCGTACCACCTCGAGGAGCTCACAGAGGACACCACCAGACCAGACAATCAGATAACAGGTACAAAGTTCTTCTTTATTGAATTAAAAGTATTTCTTAAAATAAAGTACCAATTGTTTTAAAACACTAAGACTGATTGTAGCTATGGATTAAATTACATCAGCCATCACTTACCAGGAAGAGCAAGGAAGCCAGCGCACTTTGACCTCTGCCACACACACACCCACACACACACACACACACACACACACACACACAATCAGTTTAGTGAAGTTACTGTAATGATTTTACCATTCAAATAATGATGTTTTTACTTAGCTCTCTATACTGGCGTTCTTACTTGGAACATCATTTAGTTAACAAGAGTACTTACGGTATGTATTTTTTGTAAGCTCAATAAAAAATGAGAATCTGTTGTCGCATTCCATTTGCATTGTTGTTTTTGTTTAGGATTTACAGTATGTCCCTTACGAAAAATAAGTTCATTCAACTTTTCTATTAGTATACTTATTTTACACAAACAATAAGAAAGTATACTTTTAGTCTAAATTTTATATAATTCTTAAAAATATACTTTATTTACTTCATAGAAATACAATTAATTACACTTAAGTGTACTTGACTTATACTGAGAGAAAAGTCCAATTATATTTGGCCTGTACTTGTACTCTATCTTTTGATCGAGATATACTTAAAAGTATTTCAAAAGTTTTCATATACAGTCTTATGAAACTTGTGAAAATATTGTTTAGAATATTGATATAAAACAGATATGTTTTTTAATTCTGCATATCTGAAATTTTAAGTAGGCTAGTCCACTGGCATCAGTACATCGGAATTTACTTTAATTCTACTTTACTCTTTCCCCACTATTGACTGAATTTTCCAGCTATCCATGTTTTCACTGTTATACGGTTATACGGTACACTATGACACATCTTATAGTGCAGAAACTCCGGATCAAAACACAGGAGAAGAAGAAGAAGATGAAACAAGTGATAGTAGATTACTGATGCAAATGTAAAATAACGTGATCATCAAACATTAAACAGCGTGTAAATCAAAACTGCTTAATATTACCAAATGAAACGAAGCGTAACCCATGAAGAGAAAACGACTGTGAAGCTTTGGGGGTGTTGGACTCGATCTACTCCATCTGTGTTTTGATCATCGTTCTGAATCTGATAAAGGCGAAGTCTTTGACAAAAATGTGATTTTCTCAACTTCTTTGTTTAAAATGTTGCCTTTATGAAACTTACGGACATTCAAGTGTTGATAAAAAAGAAACCATGAAGCTAATAAAATGTTTTAAAAATTAAAGTACAGTTAAATGTATTTTAAGTATAAAAAATAATATCTACATTTGAACATAGTAGTATACTGCAATTGCATAATATAAATTGCATATTATAAATAATATATAAATAGTATAATGTTATGTTCACTTAAAGAAAACTTACAAGTATACTTGCAGTATAAACTTCTAAACTAGTAGTTTACTGAGAGTACACTTCAGTGTGTACTTTCATAAACTAAAAAATGTACTACTTGTATTAAAATAGTAAACTACTAGTATACTTATAAGTTAATTCACTTGTAGTAAAGATGCATTCAAAATGAGAAATCTAGTTGTGTACTTAAAGTTTACACTTATACTTAACGTATACTTTAATATACTAAAAGTGGGCCAATTTAGTCCCAAGCAGTATTGAAATAGTACACTTACAAGTCTACTACAAGTACATTGATATTAGTATACTACATAAAGTATACTTACAAATATACTTGAACATTACTTAAGTATACTTCATAAAATTAACTTGAAGTATACTTCTTTTTTGTAAGGGGTAGCACTTGTGAGAGTGTTGATAGTTGAAAAAGGTTGATAACTACTGCTCAGTGTTACTGTTTTGTCACATGTGGATTGAAAGATGAGACAGACATGAGTCAAGAGATAATCAGACAGCCTAATGAAAAATATGGTTCTACATCTTACCCCATTCATCCGTCTTTCCAATATTTTATCGTATTGAAAAACTGTCTGTCGACTGCATTTGCAACCTTAAATGACAAAGGCAAAAAAAACTTTGGTTCACTTTAAATGGGTCTGAGTTTGCTTGAGGTGTTCATATATGAGTCACTATTTTTAGTTCACTTTGAGGACTGAAAGAGACCAAGTGTGAATACACCCTGAGCTTGGTCCAATTAAAGGGGGCTACATGCAAAAACACCTTTACACCCAACACATGGCTGCTGATATACACATAGGGTGCAAAAAATAGAAACAAATATACACATTGGGTGCAAAGAATGTCTACTTGCTTTTTGTTTTCTTCTTTTTGGCCAGGGTAGAGGGTGGGGCTTGTGTGGCTCCTGTACCTGTGGCTTAGGGTGCAAGGGGAAAAGATTAAGCATTATATATTCAGTATCTTGGGGAAGAGGCTCAATTAATAGAAGGGGGTGAAATTCACATTGGTTAATTTATTTTATATTAATACAATGATTACAAAACCATGGGTCAATTTACAGATGGGGTGCAATGCAAGATTACTTACTTTGTCTTTTCTTTAGTTGAGGTTTGATGGATAGTGGGGCTCGTCTGCCTTGGCCTGGGGTGGATGGTGGGCCCGGGGTGGATAGGGGTGCTTAAGGTGCAAGGGAAAAAGGGTTGTAAATAAGAGTTGTATATTCAGTATCTTGGAAGAGTGGCTTAATTAATTAAAAGAGGTGAAATTCACCATTTGTAACTTGTTTTATATTGTGCACTGATTGCAAAAAAAAAAACATAGGGCAAATTTACAGATGTGGTGCAATGCAAGATTACTTTGTCTTTTCCTGGGTGGTAGAGGCTCCACATGCTGCTGAGCCTGAGAGTCGATTGTAAATAATTCAAGTGTTATAATGTGCTGGTCTGTTGGGGTAGGCTGGTCTAGGTGGAGGGGCTGGTCTTTCTGGGGCTGGTCTTTCTGGGGCTGGTCTTGCTGAGGCTGGTCTAGGTGGAGGGGCTGGTCTTTCTGGGGCTGGTCTAGGGGCTGGTCTTTCTGGGGCTGGTCTAGGGGCTGGTCTTTCTGGGGCTGGTCTTGCTGAGGCTGGGGTACATCTGTTGTGAAGTTAGCAAAAATATAAATTCAGTACACATTGTCAAAGAAATCAACGACAAACACTAATGAACTATACATACATCTTATCTTACCATCCAGTTTGATTAAGAAGTCATATGCCCTCTTCATGCTGGTTAAGAAACGCGTGTTGTTTTGCGTCGGTGGCAGATGCGTGACAACATCTGCCATCAACTTGCCTGTGCCCTTGTGCCTCTGGCTGATAAATAATATGGGCATATAGCCCAAGGCAGAAAGTTTGTGGACCAAAGTAATTAACACATTTCCAATATATTATGTTGCTACATTACTACATAAATGGCAGTCCATCTACTATTTAAAGACCTAATCTGGCAAAAAATTGTTAACGCTTTCAACAAGTGTTAAGTATGTGATGATTAAAGACATATTGTAAAATGAATACACAGAAATATTCTTAAATTGCCACTGTCAGTGCTCGATTTTGTTTGAAAATAATTAATCAGATGTTGTGACAGTAATGAAGATGGCATCTACTTCACACTGACTTTGAATCAGAAACAGAGGGCAGTTTACTTGGTGTATAAACTAGGTACTACTTGATTCATAGTTCATCCCTATCCCCAGTCCCGAAGTGTTTTAAGATAAGGGTAGTCTAGAATATTGGCTACTTATGTACATACACCAATGCATTTTCAAGATTTTTTTTCACAACAGAAGTACACCAAAATAAAAAATGAAAGTATCTTTACATATTGTGTATGGGGAGCTTTTTGGCAAACTGTTTATCAGAGCAACTTGCATGTGATGTACATTTATCACTTAAGCGTCATGTGTGCTGCAAAAGCAATAGGGATGTATGGTGTGGTTTTTAAAGCGATTGTCTGTCTAAAATTTCATACTGACAAGATATGCCAACATCCAGGCACGCATGTGAAGCCTGGTACACAGCACACAGCATGGCAGCAATGTCTTCTGTCCATCAACAAACATGGTGCCAAATACTGTATGTACTTTGGGCTTAATATTGATTACCACTCAATTAATGAAGCATGAGCATTTTTACTTACAGCTATTTGGGCAGAGGCCACCACCCGAGATGCATTTTTGTTTTTGATGACCCTATGGCCCCAGTCATTATTAATTTTTGCAGTTTTTAATAACCGCTTGCTTGGCAATGTGGCAAAACAAGCACTGCAGGTTTTGCGGTTGGCCTGCTGACGGACCTGGCAGCTTGGGCAAGGCCAGAATTTTGGCTTTGTCATTCTGAAATGTACACACATACAAAAAATATAAATATTAAATATCATACAGGGATCCGAACACACATAAGTACAAGAAAGACGGAGCTAGTCAATATATTAGCATGTGTCATACAGCAGTAGGCTTTGCTTAACATATCACTTTTCTAACATTATCAAAGGTAATACTAGATCTGGATGTTTGCAAGCTGGAAAAGTATTTAAGTGCAGAAAAAGTGTGAAACATAAAGTCGCCAAGCGAGCTGTTTGCTTTCCTCTAGTCATAAACCATCTTTGAATACTAGCACTCCTCACAAAACTTAAGTTTGATTTACTTAGACTTCATGCCAACAGCAGTCTTATCTTATAGGTTGGCCTATATTGTGCAGACTCCTGCAAATTTCGGTAGCACTTCATTTTACAGTACGTGCACTTGCGTGTACTTACCTAAGAAAGTACTGGCTAATATAAGGTAAGTACATGGGCTAAGGTTAGGTTTAGGGGTAGGTTCAGGGTTAGTACCTAGTTATTACCCAATTATTGTTATTACTATAATAAGTACATAGTATGTACATGGGGAACAGGACTGTAAAATGAAGTGCTACCCAAATTACATTTGGTGTAATAACCAACCAGGTATTATATGCAGTCTCTATCCATTAAATTGGTATATTGTGCGCTTAAAACAACACCAACAAATTATATTCTCTGATCCCGACCTTTACACTTTCAGTTGATTACAGTGAGTGGAGAAGAGGCAGCAACCCAGGTCCTCCGTCCCTCTAAAAAGCAACCACCACTCAGATGGTAGGGGGGAGAGAGAGAGAGAGAGAGAGAGAGAGAGAGAGAGAGAGAGAGAGAGAGAGAGAGAGAGAGAGAGAGAGCAAGACAATAAACAATACAAATAATACAATAAACAAGACAAATGTGGCTCTTAAAAGTGCCTTTTTTTCGATGTAATGAGGTGCTGTTTTTAGTAAAAGGACAGGGATTAAGGAACCTGCAGAGAAAGAGAAGAACAAATCAAAAAAGAATAGATCACCAAACTAACAGTTACATATTACAATATGAATAACTACTAGGCTAAGAAGTTAAGTAAATGCTGCTCCTGTTAATTCATGCAATCACATTATCATAAAAAAATTAATGACTTTAAAAATAAGTAATTGTGTGAGCAAGGAATCTATCATGATATTTTGAACACATTCTTCTTCTGCCTTAATTCAAATGGATAAACAAACAGGAAAAACATGATCAGGGACAGGGTACTTGTATAAACTTTGCCTTGCCAGACTTAAACTGTATATATATATATATATATATATATATATATCCCAATAACCATTCCCCCAATAATCCCTCAAGCATTTAACTTTACACGTCCAAAATAAAATTATGAGTTTATTTTAAAAAGAAAAAAAAAAAACATGTTGTGTATTGCATTAGCATATATACAACATGTTTTTTTTTATAAACTTGTAATTTTAGTAATTTTGGACTCGTAAATGCTTATTCATTTATATTGCTTAATAGACTGTTGTAAGCGACTTACCGTGGTGTAATCGCGCTGGGCAATGGTTTCTGCGATGGCACAAAATTGCGCCAAAATATCAATCATAATGCAAAAGTACAGTCTTAATATTTTATATCCTTGCTCATAATTTTCAAGGGGTCAGCATAAATGCCTAAGTGAAGGAAACACGGGTTTATGTAGCCATTACATTTAAAAACATTACTTCCCAGAATGCATCCATCTCTTTGCCAAAGGATATGTCCATATTAAGCAATATAAACATTTCTGCTGTAGGCTATCACAACTTCATAATCAGTATTGAGATGAAAGGTCTATAAAAGTTGGCTATTCCCTTTTTTTTTGTTGGCAAAAAAAGCAAAGTTGTACTAGGCTCACTATAAGCCATTGCAAATTGAAATACCATCGACAATTATAAAATATCCCACCTAAATTAAGGCATGTTTTAAGCCTACAGCAAATATGCAGTCCTGCAATTATGTCGTTTTAATGTAGCCCAAACACATTTGCAGCATAAAATTAATCGCCTGAAACCATCCTTTCCAGCGCAGGCAAACCGCTGGATGGATAACCCCATTTCGTCAAAATCCAAAGATGAGGGATTTGCATTCAAATATCGGACGACCCCTCTACGTTATCAAATGACGAATAGAGGGTACCCTCAACGTCGGTTTATTGACGTGAGGGGGAAATGACTAAACGGCAGTATGTTATCGAAAATTATAAAATATCCCACCTAAATTAAGGCATGTTTTAAGCATACAGCAAATATACAGTCCTGTAATGATGCCATTTTAATGTAGCCCAAAATTATATAAAAAAGAAAGAAAAAATAATCGTGAGACCGATTCAGACAAGGGTTTCTGCCTCACGAAAATGGTCACCACACCCATGATTGTAACAGTAGCCTATATGCGCCGCACGCCACTGCAAAATACACATTTGCAGCATAAAATTAATCACCTAAAACCATCCTTTCCAGCGCAGGCAAACCGCTGGATGAATAACCCCATTTCGTCAAAATTCAAAGAAGAGGGATTTGCAGTCAAATCTATTGGACGACCCTCCACGTTGTCAAGAGACGGATAGGGGGTACCCTCAACGTTGGCTTTTGGACGTGAGGGGGAAATGACCAAACGGCAGTATGTGACGAATAGGGGTGAGACCGTGTTGACAAAACACGACATGAAAGCACATGAAACTGGCTCTTGGAGCTCCTGTCTAGTTCTTTGAATAGTTATGATTATTGGATTAGGACTGGTGACACTAGAGTCTGGGTCCGGTTACTATATCTGGATACTTCATTTGCATGCGTTGTATCTCCACAGCACAAGACAAAACAGGAGTGTCAGGGCTCTGTCACAAACCAAGAAATAGAGAAAGAAGTGACAGAACCCTGACAGATTGATTATTTTGCACTCCTGACAAAAATTAAGAAATGAATGTCACTGCAAACCAGTTTTTATCTTAAACAGGGGTCAAATATCGAAGTTGGAGCCTTTAATCTTTCTAATGATACTCAGTTTGTGCAGATCAAGTAAGAGTGTGATGTTTTAATGGGCAGTGAATGTTGAACAACAATAATCTGAGCCTGTTGTCGATCTTTGAACCTAAAGGGATTAAATAAGTTTGTTTATTGTAAGTTATTTGATGCTATAAAAACGGGAGTGACATCATGATTGACAGCTGAGATTGACAGCTTCTCTGAGTGAAGTACTGTAGTCTCTGAGGCGCCAACAGACTTTATTCTGGATCTTCGGGAAGAGATTGGAGCTTCAACTTTAATTTCTACATTTCCAGAACAGTTTATTTCACACAGACATAATGAGTTGTTCTGCGGTAAACCGTACTAACTGACCTAAGATATCCGATGGACCTTTGAATTCTTTTTTGGTAAGTTACATTTATGAGCTAATTACACTGTAAAAAAGTAAATGTGCAGTTGTTGCTTTAAGGAGGTATTTCTACCTGTTACAACCTACAAATTCTAATGTTGTAGTTGTAACCTACTTCAATCAGTTTGATGTAACATAAAACAAGGGAATGCTGTTTTAACTTGAGTTTCATTCACACGACATACAGTTTCCATTAAAGCTCAGGATGGACAGATTCGACACTTGCGCTCCTGCTAGTGACGAGACGTTCGGCACTGAGGCTTTGTGTCTAAAAAACTAAACATCTCACATCTCACTGTACCGGAGCTTGAGTCGTTTTGCCATAACCACGTTACCTGTGACGTCTGAAGCTTCGTTTTCACACACAACCACGTGACTGCTTCATATTCTGATTCAAGAATAGTGCGAACCCCTTGTGCAGCTCCAGTGTCATTCACTTCTTTGATAAGAATAAATCATAATACGAATATTTACATATGTAGTTTTGTGCATGTTCAATTTCAGTATTAATCCCCAGTTCACAAGCACTTCATCTGACCGTTCCAAAATAATCTTAATTTCTCTTGATTATATTCCTACATGATCCTTGACTATGAACTCATAGGACTAAGGCAAACGTTTATGTGAATAAGGATGCTTGTGTTGATCGAAGCATTTCCCTAAATACTGCTACAGTCTCTCACTGTACAACACAACAGTACAGAACACAATTACTTTATTCATTTGTACAATTATTATTTTTTCATACATTTATTCACATGCATTAATACATTATGTAGGTAATGGCACGTGACAGACTATTATTAGATTAAATATGTGTATTGCCTTATATGGTTTTTGTAACAAACTGAATTATTATTTGAAACAATCATAAATGTCTGGGTCGTCTGCAGATTTTCCCCCTTTTAACCACAAGATGTTGTTAGTGTGCAGTGTGTTGAAAAGCTTCGAGTAATGAACTATTCTACGATACAGTTGAGGGAAAGTCTCAGTGCTTCACAAAGCTTCATTTCTCCATCACGAACACCTGCTCTTTGTTGATCGGTGAATTTTGCTTCAATGAGAAATTGTGATTTGAGGTTATTAAACACATTAAGTTGCAGCAAAGTGAAAATCACAATTGACAGCGCTACTCTTCAGCACAATGTTAACCACAGCGTTCAATAACAGAAACTCCTCTAAATGTCCATCCAGGAGCGACTGAACATCTGGCAGACGGGCATTTTCCCGCTGGGCTGATGTGCTTTTTAGGCCGACACATCTCACACTTCTGTTTCCTTTTTTTGTCTAAACAGCCCATAAAACTCGTACATCGGCGGCCCATTATTTATGTTGTGCTTAATTGACGGCGCTGGGGTCTCTATGCTGGTGTAATGCATTTGGCAAAAAAGTTAGCTTAGGATTTTTTTTTTCTGACAGACCGACGCAAATAAATTGTGTGAAAAAAGAAACTGGCCCTTCAGTGATGCACTGTAAAACACATAAATTAACACTTAATACCTTAATTGACTCTCCTAATGCAGTCCCTTGCAAAGCATGCTGGGAAGTCCAGATCCACGGCCCAGGGCTGCGTTTAGCATCATAAGCCTGAAGTAGATCGTAGAGCACACGGGGAAAGATGTTGGCAGTTTATGTTAATGTTTAATGTTCAGTTCTGTTGGACATTAGAGTTGTTTCTGTTACTGAACGTTGTGGTTTGTGCTGAAGAGTAGCGCTTGTGTTCAGACTGTGACTCTCAGTGTTCAGTGTTCAGTTCTGACATCTGACTTTATATAGTGATTCATTATATACAGTGTGCATAATGATGAACAACACTGTTAATCCAACTAAACTCAGTTATTTTGAATAAACTCCATCAAGTTGTATAGATAATATTGTAGTGGAAAGTTTTGCAGGAACAACCACCACTCACATTTACTCCACATTTTAGTCCAGTTAGTAAGGTATATTAGATTATATGTTACATGTTTACTTAAATCATAATAAATGAATAAAGTGTGTGAAAGGTTTGATATTGTGTAGTTTGTGATCCTCCATCAGCAGCTGCAGTTTCTCTCAGCTGTATCAGTGCAGTCACTGTGACGTCTGACTGACAGAGGTTTTTGTACCACTCTTTATCACTGTGTGAACACATAACCACTGTGATAACTCTGACAGTAATAATCTCCTGTATCTTCAGTCTGGACTCCACTGATGGTCAGAGTAAAATCACTGCCAGATCCACTGCCACTGAATCTAGATGGAGTTCCAGTATAACGGTTTGTTGCATAATATATGAGGAGTTTAGGAGCTTCTCCAGGTTTCTGTGAGTACCAGTGTAAGTAAGTACCACCAGCCACTCCACTGCTGGTTTTACAGTTTATTCTGACTTCTTCTCCTGGTTGAACTGCTGATATTGATGGACTCTGAGTTACAGTGATCTGTCCTCTACACTCTGAAAGAAAACACAAACAAAAATGATTAATATATATATTTCACATTTTAAAAGAACTAATAATTATTGTAAAAGCTGTATTTCACAAACCTTGAATAAACAGTGCAATGGTCCAGATGAAGATGTTGATTGTGTTCATAGTTGTAGTTTAGTCTTGTGTGATGATGAAGAGTGTGTGTGTTCTGCTCTCAGTCATGAAGTGTTAAACTCACAGCACTATAAACACTCTCAGAGCACTGAAGCATGTGCTGACAATGCAAAGAAGTGGGCAGGATTTACAACAGCTTGTGCTGAGAACAAACTCATATACACTAGAGTTACACAATCATGACTTTATTTAGTATGTTTATTGTGACTCCTGAGACACTGAGGATGTGCAGATGAACGTCCATCTCTGTGTCCATATTCAGTCATGTGACCATCATCACTGCTACACTTCCACTAGATGAAGCGCCATCACTAAAGTAAGATCATGAATCATGAGTGTGTTCAGAAAGTATCAGGACTGATTGTGAATCTCTAATCAGAGTTCATGGTGTCACTCCATCTATCATGAAGCCTCATGTGTGTCTGAAATCATCAGATGGAGAAGAAACAGGCGTTAAAGATGGAGACATATTAGAGCTTGTTCACGTTTCATGATCTTGTGTGGAGATTCATAACCAGTCCAGATACTTTTATAACAGACCTTGAATATGAAAACATGCTTGACTGTGTAGAACATGCAAAACACCTTTTATATCTTCATTGTCACACTTTCTATTGACTTTGGCTATAATATTCAATAAAGTCATTATTTGAACAGATTCTCACTGAAGATTGAAGTGTGAAGCTGCAGGTTTTTCTGTCAATCATGATGATTGATCTGCATATGAAGAACAGAAGCATCATTATGAGAAACTCCACAACATCATCCATGATCAAAGAGGTCAAAGGTCACCTCAGAGGTCACAGCTCATCACATATATTTCTTTAAACAGTGTTATATCAGAAAGCATTTAGTCAAATCTGAATGAGTGAGTGTTGAGAAGAGCTGAGGATCTTCTAATATCAGTGTGTTGAAGTGTTGTTTCTCTCTCTCTGCTGGAGTGTGTGTTCACTCGAGTGGAATAGAGGTTTTTGTACGAGCGTTTCATTAGATTGTATCACTGTGGTACACATTCGGTGGAGGAACTAAACTGGTGATCGGTAAGTCTGTCTATTTAATCACCTAATAAAAAAATACTATTTAGATTTCAGAAAGTGTTTTACAGTTGAAACAAGAAAATAATAATAATGATTATTAGATATTGTGGCGACACTTTACTTAAAGCCTTTATGTATAATGCATTATAAAGGTATCAATCTGTAATGTAGATTATAATGCCTTATATCTTTTCATAAATAATTCTAATCAAAGTTAAAATGCATTAAAATATTTGCAAATTCCTTGTTACATCTTAAGTGGTTGTTTATCATGTGTTTTAGTGTATTATAATTTTGGATGGTGTAACAGTGAATAGATAATATTATAATGTGTTATAACTGCAGTTACAATTATTAATGTGATCATACATGCTTTATAATGTGTATGTGTAATGTGCTTAATGCATTAAAAATACTTTTAGAATGGAAATATATAAAGGCTTTAAGTAAAGTTTATATCATTGTATAATTATGTAATCTAAAAAATTATATTGCCATGTTTATTCATTCAAAAGAACGGCATTATTCCTTTCAACAACAACAAACAATATAATTCTAAACATATTTCCATAATGTTTCTCACTATGAGTTTATTCAGTTTATTACATGTTTGTTTTCCCTTCATTTATTTCTACACTGAGTTCTTATTTAGTTCATCTTTTATTGTAGAAATCATACATGTAAAAAAGAGATTTGACATCAGAATGTAAATGTTGCTACTTTCTGTAGTTCAGTCAATGATACTGAATCTCTTTTGCTCATGTTGTGCTTATAATTCAGTGCTTTATAATACAAACACAATATATGTGTGATTCAATTGTGTTTTAATTCTGTTTGAAATATCTCTCTGAAGTAAAAAAAAAAAAATCAGTTTATTTTGGGATATAAAAACTGTTATAATCAAAACATTGAGTGTATTACAATGTTTAGTTTGATTAATGAGGTTTGATTTAAATGTATTTAGTGATTGTGTAGTTTGTATATTGTATATATATATATATATATATATATATATATATATATATATATATATATATATATATATATATATTCACTGTAGTGAAGCTGAAGGACATGAAGGATCAGATGCTGGTGATTTCTCCTGCATTCCTCATGTCTGCTGCTTCAGTCCTGTTGAAATGCTGTGAATGTGCAGTGCAGTGTGTGTGTGTGTGTTTGTGAATGTGTTGTGTTTGTCTCCTGCAGCTGGTCCCACAGTGAAGCCCTCAGTGTCTCTGCTGCCGCCCTCTTCTCTGCAGATCTCTGGAGACTCAGCCGCACTGCTCTGCCTGCTCAGCTCTTACTCTCCACAGGGGGCGCTGGTGAGCTGGACACTGGACGGGTCAGAGGTCACCGAGGGGGTTCTGACCAGCGCAGAGAGCCAGCAGGACGGCCGCTACAGCCGCAGTAGCGTCCTGACCCTCAGCAAAGCACGCTGGGAAGAGGGAGAGCTGTACGTCTGCAGAGTAACACATGATGGAGCTCCTCATGAGGTCTCGTTCCACAAGAGCTCTGAGTGCTGATGTTTCTCTCCTGAAGATGAGCCGTATCTGAGTGTCCTGTGTCAGGCAGGATTCACATGAGTCTAGTGCTGCAGCTGTAGTGCTTTACAACTCAATACTGAAACAGTGTGTGTGTGTGTGTGTGTGTGTGTGTGTGTGTGTGTGTGTGTGTGTGTGTGTGTGTGTGTGATCTTTCAATCTGCTGTGTTTGCTGCAACATTCAATAAAGCTTCTCGACAAGTTCACTTTGTGTCTGACAACATCATTGAACTAACAGATGAAGATGCAGGTGCTTTTCAGAAGGTTGATGTAGCAGTAAATGTCAAATAAAGCTCTTGGGGTTTGAACATGGTCTCTGGAGACAGAGCTGCTCTATTCTGAGAGATCACAATCACTCCACCCTGACAATGCAAATGGGCTTTTCAGTCTCACTCTCTGATTGGTTACATGATCTGGACTGGAACACAACAGTTTCACTTCTGCAAAAGATCATGATGAAAATAAGCTTATGAAAAAGAAGTTTATTCAAGTGTGCTATACATCTATTAAACTAAAAATACCAAAGTATACTTTTAGTCTACTTTCTATGTACTTCTCAGAAATAGAAAAAGTACACTTGCTTTATACTAACAGAAAAGTCAAGAGTAATTGGCCAATACTTGCTGCACTCCACATGCTGTGTTTGTTGATGAGAAAAAGGTTTAAAATGTAATTTTTTAGGCTGATCTCAGCGGTCTAACAGCGCAATCAATGTCTAAATGATTGACTCAGTCAAAGGATAACTTCTGAATTCAGTCATATCTCCTGAAGAACTACTATTAAATATCTACTAATTAAGGTTCAAGAAAACTAACTATGAAGTAACAACTAATGAACAGTCACACAATTATCCATTACAATAATCAGGTTGGTATTTTTCTTTACTACCAATACTATTATTATTAGTATTACTACTATAGAAATGCAATATGGATTTAGTGGAATTACTGCACTCCCAAAACGAGTCATTAGAGCAACATTTATTTTCCTGTATGGTAAATTGCTTTGTGAGTGTTTTCAAAAAAAAAAAAAAAAAAATCCACAAAATAAAACAGCAGGTAAACACGGTCATAAAGAAAGCATTTTTTTTAATTCCAAAACTTTTACACTAAATTACAAAAAAAAAAAAAAAAACTGACTAAATGTAACAGATAAAACACCAACAAATATAATAAATGTGAATGCACTCCCAAGGCCTGAACTTCAACCTTGCCAATGCTTCTCTAACACACATATGTTTGAACAAAAGTTACTTTTGTTTTTGACAAGGTCAATGAGCAAGCCATTTTTCCTTTTGTGCTCAATGACACTCTGAAGTGTCTCCTTCAAGCACATTTCTCTGCATTGTTCTGCAAACTGTGAGTGTTTCTGGCCTCTATGGAAGGTTTCACGCTAGCTCTTGTAGGCTTCAACGTCACTAGCCTCTATCAGCTATCGCTGCAGTATCCACTATTGTTTTGCGGTCAGCCCCACACTTGTGGTACGCCAGCGTTTTGGTGATTCCCTGTTCAAAATACTGCAAGACCTCTTTATATCTTTGGATTGCATGCTCTGGTAGAGACACTGGGAGAGAGCAAAGGTGCATGACTGGTAAATAACTCAAATAAGACTATATATTTTTTTCGTAACAATAAATAATTTTCATGATATATGATGAAAGGCTCTCGATAGGATACAATACAGTTATCAAAACAGTGTCCCAAATAGTGTTCTTGAACTTATTCACAAATCAAATTTGACATTCAAGAAATGTATTTTAAATATTAAGTTACACTATACTGAATGCTATTTGAGAGCAGAAAGAACAACTCTTAATAATGTGGAAAATCCAGGGCACATTACATGTCACACAAACGTTTGTCATTTTTTTCAATATCAATTTAAACAATATAATTCACATAGAGCACATAGAGCACTGCCACTGCGCAAACAAACAACAAAAATAATGACTTCATTCAACTTGAATTTTTTTCGCACAAAAAGTATTCTCATCACTTGATAAACTCATGGTTGAGCTACTGTAGTCACTTGGACTATTATAAACATTGTCTTTTCTAACTTTCTGGGCCGGCAAGTTTCAATTACAATAGAAGCCTGTGGAGGAGTGATCCAGCTCTCAGATTTCATCAAAAATATCTTCATTTGTGTTCCAAAGACGAACGAAAGTCTTACGGGGTTGAACAACATGAGGGACAGTAATTACTCATTTTCATTTTTGGGTGAACTAACCCTTTAATGGCCAATTCGCATGGGATAAGAAATCTCAGTAAAACTATACGCACGGGATTAATATTACCTGTGGTAATTTTTCCAGACCTTTTTACAGAAGGTAAAAGTCACCGTAATCTTTACTGACATTGTCCGTAATTATTACTGAGATTGCACATTCGGATGGGACTAAAATCACTGAGAACCTCTGGTAATAATTACTTTACCCCTCCTCTCCATGATAAAATAGTCTTGTCTGAATAGGACTTAAATGTCATTAGCTCTATTCACACGGGATTAGTATTATCTGGGGACCTCGTGTGATTTAGAAATTACCCCCCACATCTGTGGCGCATTCGCACGGGATAACCGAAGTGTGTGATTTTACTCAAATTTACCGACTTATCTCCCGGATATAACGTCCATAGGCTTGGAAATTTATTATGACATAAATATTATGACATAAACAGAATAAAGTTCTTCTGATGATTTTCAGCTTTCACTTTCTGCAAATTGTGTAGTTGTGTATAGCGATATGACCCAGCACCCAAAATACTATCAAAACACTCCAACACAGCCTCCATTCTTCGCGAAAGATGGATAAAAAGGCGCACATGAAGCAAAAACCTTGAAAACATGATATACGATCCGGCCAAATCACAGAGATGTCGATTCGCACGGGACTAATATTATCACAGGAACTCGGTGTTCGGCGAAATATAGTAGGTAATTTGCGGGGGAATTTTTACTTTACAAATTACAGACATGGCCGATTCGCACGGGATAAAGATCTCAGACAAACTCCGCAATTATTACAAATGACTAGAGGTCACCAGGTGATACTTATCCCGTGTGAATAGGGCTTAAATCTGTCATTGTATATTGAATGCATTTGCAGCCTTTTCACATTTCCAGGGTTCTCAGAAGCGAAACTCATCACAGTTGCATAAACTTCTATAGCAAAAGGAAATAAATATATGATAGAGTTTCCACAGCTTCCCAAAAGAGGGAAAATACATAGAGAGATGATTATGTTGTTCAAAAAAGAGAAAGATGTCACTTTTGCAGTCACAGCCGTTGTATTAGAAACGGCTCACAGCAGCGTTGATTCGTTTTTTGTCATTTACTAACAAGGTAATATTAAAAAATATATAGTTATGAATGTGTATTAATTAAAAAAAAAATGAAAATATGAAAAACTTAACTAGACTTGCGATGTTGATAACAGTGGAGATGAAAAAAGGGTCCAGTCTCAGTTAGTTCGTGATGTGGTCACGTAATTTAATCTATTTATTCGTGGCAGGGACACGTTAATTTCGTTATTTTCGTAATTTCAGCACGTTTTATAAACTAATGCATTTCAATTGGATGAATCTTTCGTGAACAGCACGATTCTTTCTGCCAATCGGGCTGGAGCACAGAAGCTGTTTATTCAACATTTATTCACGAGATCTTATCACGGTTATTAATTATGTATTCTATTATTTCAGTCTTTTTCGGTTATTATTTTGAAGCTGGATTGCTTGGCTCTTTTATTGATATTTTTAAAACTATAACGCTACATCTATCAACATTTATTTAGATGTTATCATTGTATTCATTCATTTCTTTATTTTAATAATATTATTTTGGTCTTATTACCGGTGAAATATTACAGTAAACCAGAACACGGGCCAAGCGGGGCTCATTCTGCCCATTAGCCACAATACAACGCGGACATTCATATCACAGAATCTGACAGCGATCAGCAGTTCATTAACGACAGCAGCCTATAGGCTATCGCATTTTTAAGCAGCCTTTACAATATATTTTTTCAAAAAATTGAAAAACCCAAAGATCTGTAGGCCTATCTCTGCTAAATTAATTTAACATACGTCCGTGATGCCCTTTATTTTAAGTTTCTTTTTTTCTTTTCTTTTTTTTGTGGTTCTTTTTATTTAAATGATATTGTTACGAAATGTGAAAACGTGTAAAAGTAATGTGTCAAGGACTTGGTATTGAATTCTGTAATTTAAAAAATTCAATAAAACATTTTTTTATAAAAAAGAAACATTGCTCATCTTACAGCCAAAAAAAAAAAAGTTTTTTTTTTGTTTGTTTACAGTAAGTTAAGCTCCGAAATATATTTTTTAAAAGCTCTAGGGAGTTTCTTTTGATGCCCTGTTATAAAAATAATTTTTAATTAGTTTAATTATTATTATTTTATTTTTTTTCACAATATCCGGATGACGGAGCTCGCTCGCACAATTGCTATTTCCTCTCTGGAGTCGTTGATTAAGGTAGGTCAAAATTATTACCTCATGAACAAGTAGCCTATATAATTTGATGAAATATACATACAAAAGTGTAGTCAAGTATGTGTCATGTTGCTGGGGTATTGTCTGCCTTATGCCCTATTTCACTTTTTGTGACATTGCTTTGGTGTTTCCATTTGTCTGATATAAACCCTATAAAGTGCTAACTGCATGTCCTAGCATGTCACATGTTAGTGTCACCTACTACTTCACAAACATTTTCTTAACTCTTCCTTTTCGCTTTTCGTTTAATAATGTGATATTAACATTTGACATGCAGTAGACATGAAATTGTCACATTTTTCCTTTATCAATATATTGATATATCCTAAGGACTATGTTCTGTCTCTCATCTGGGCAACACACACACACACAGACACACAACTGTATTATTGTGTAAATGGCAGTTAAAAATCAGAGAAATGTTTACCCTTATAACAATGTCATCACGAACAAAAGTTCAAAACTCAGAAGAATTACTGGTTACAATTTGACCATTGAAATTAAGAAAGCACATAGCATCCCTTGCATAGTGTGATTTTAAATCATATAGTGTGATAATAATTCAGAATGTTTCTATGCGTAGCCTATATTATACATAAATAACTTTCTCTTTTTTCTTTCTTTTTTTCTCAGACAACATGGTTTCTAATGAAAAGAAATGCCCCAACTGCCCCCAGGTCATGCCCTGTGCCAGTAAGGTTTGTAAGGCCTGTGGGGCAGAGCAGCTCAAGAAGGCTCGTGTGATGAAGAGGATGCAGGCCCTTGATATGAAGAAGGGGGAGTGGCTTGGCAAGCTTAAAAAAAACACAATGAGGCAGCCATGCGGGATGAAGCCATCATTTTGGTGTGTACAATTAACACTACCTTTTTTAATAGGGTCGCCACATTTACCAGTCCTGATTGATGACATTTTTGACAGAAGATCATAATATATTTTTCAAAAGAGCGATTTAAGCCAGATTTCTGAAATATAGGGTTTACCGACCTCTAAACAGTTTAAACACCAAATGCAACTTGAAGGTTCTCTTTCACTCAGTTAAAGCCTAGTGCAGGCGTGTTAAACTCATATACACGCTGGTCCAAAATTAAAAACTGGGTCCAAGTTGCGGGCCAGGTAAATCTTTATTGAAAAACTGACTTAAATTGAGCATGTGATTCCCCCTTTCAGTAGTATGTAATGAATTTAATGTAGTCATGGCATTCATGTAATATTAATAAGGAATTTAGGTCCTACTGTTAAAAGTGGAGTTTAACTTTAAAAACAGATTCTTCAGAATTGAATAGAATAGAATAGAATGCCTTTTATTGTTATCATACACATGTACAACGAGATTGAAGCAACTCCTTTTCCAGTGTCAACATGTACGTAAGAGAAATGTGACAACAAGGAATAAAATTAGTATTGCAAAAGAGGTGGGGGGGGGGGGGGGTAAGGTGCACAGTTCTAAGAAGCTATATACATTAAAATAGAAAGATAAATATGGTTTGTAATCTGTGTGATTTTGATTGTATCAGAAGTATTAAATATTAAGTATTAAATATTGAACAGTAAGGAAATTGCACAGAATATCAGTGTTATCAAAAATGTTAAATGTTAAATATTGCACAGTAGGTGGGTAGAAGAAAGTCCGGGGATCGGGGGGTGAGTGTGGAGTCAGTGCCTGTGTGAGTTCAAATTGGTTATGGCTTTTGGGAACAGGCCAGCAGATTTAACCATTAAGGTCACTGACTGTTAACTTGAAAGGCATTAATGAACTAAGTAACCTTTGCCAAAAAATAACTCCAGAACATTCTCACTCACGGTTCCGGCTGGAGGAATGATCTCCCACCGTCATCCGGAACGCAGAATCCCTGACAACAATCAAAAGACAACCGAAAATTCATTTATTTCGTGAGCACTTAACCTTAAAAAAAACATACAGTATGAATAGGTTCACCAAAGTAAAGAACAAAGCTATATTGGGTATTTTACTAAATCCTGGATCCTAGATGTCCCACCTTCCTCCTCGTAGAACTAATCCTGTTATGTATTTGCAATGTATTGAAATGCATTGATTTTCAGTGTAAACCTATTCATTTGGGGTGGTAAACATGAAAGATGGGTGAAAAAAATCATATACAGGGCTGAACATTAATGTTTGCCTTTGGCTACCAAATTCATACAAGTGGCAACCAGATTTTGACTTTTAACCACTTTTAAAATTTAACGTTGAGTCCTTGATCTGTTAATAATTCTAACATCAAATTCAAGCCAGAGATTATTTTTCATACACAGTAAATTTGACGTTATTTATGTGTTTTAACAGCAAGATAAAAAATCGTTGACTTGTTAATGTTTATATTTAAAAGAGTTTCTGATATGTTAGTGTTTTACCATAAAGTGTAGACCATGCTAATAATAATTAAAGCGGTTTTAATCATTATAAAAACAACTACTTTGGGGATGCATTGGATGCGACAAAACCAATAAGAGGAGTAAAGATTTTGTAAAAGGTTATCTTATTAGATATATTTGTAAAGGTTGTTGAACACAATCCCTAAATAAACGAAACAATTGGATTATTTGTTTTAATTTTTGTTTGATATTAATTTTAGGATAATTGATCTTAATAGTTTTGGACTAAATTAAGAATGTTAATCTGATTCAACTAAATGGCATTGAATTAATCTTGTAATAAACTTAAGTTTACTGAAATAAACAATGTTAATTAAATGCGACATTACCCCGCTATGTAGAACCTGTTGAGATAAAAAGTTGAGTAAATCCACCATATGTTTTCCAACAAAATGTTGATTAAACATTAAAAGTTCAAAACATATGGATGGGTGAATGGATCACAATAATCTCCGTAACAAGCGTTTAGAAAGTAGCTAGGATGTATTTTATTTTGCGTAGACTTTAAGTGAACTTTTACCAACTATTAAGATGTTAAAGTTCAGTTATAGACCTTTAGCGCATTCAAATGTATTGAGTTTTTTATTGAGTAACCGAATTCAGGGTTGTTCAATAGTTATCAAGCACCCGCAGTTGGTGAGATTATTCAGAAAAAGTGACAAAAGTAATTTTCTGATCAATCATCGTACACGGATGCACTGTGTTTTGTTGTATGCACAGATGTTGAGGGTCGCTTATAGTAAGATGTCTTCATTCTTTGTTTTGGTGTATTTTTAAAAACATAGATAGATCTACATAGATGTTTTACACAAAAAAATATTTCAGAGATCCTTGTGCGGTATTTAAAAACTAGGATGGTATAATAATATAATGTAATGTCTCAAGTGAAGATGATGGTTTAAATCAAGCCAATTCATGCAAATACTATATATATATTAGTATATATATTGTATATGAAAAAAGAGAAGGCCTAGAGTTCACTAACATTACAGCTAACTGTAGGAAACGGATATCCATGGGGTGAGAGTGTAAAGAAAACATTGTACAAAACACGAAAAGTGTTACGATGGTGTTGTTAAAAATGAAACCGCGGTAAACAATTTAAGAACACTAGCACTGTTAAACATGCGGTTCAAATAACAATGTTCAATATAAACAAGAATCCAACTCTAATGTGACTGAGCTTGTTTCACATATAACTGTTGATAGTTAGGTATAATCGTTAGATCATTTATCAAACAATTGAAACTTGCACTATGTTAAAACATTTTGATGATGAGGCCAAAAACTGCTTACCACATGTTTTCATAACTTACTGCTTACCGTCTGTTTTCTGGATCAGACCTAAAACTCTGGTGTCAAAGTATTGATGTGAACGGAATAAAAAATTAATCAGCCCACCTTACACGTAAAAATAGCTACCGGTAATTCATTAGCTTAACAGTTGTTTAGCGACATACACAACATAACTGTGTATCTATGACCGCGCTGTGAAATGTGCAATAGCTAGACGAGTTTGAAGCGTAATAGTTTTATAGGTACCAGAAAAACAGCAATACTCATCTTTCATGTCTATGTTTCGTAGACATAGCTGAAAGATGATCTAAAAGAAATATCTCATGTAGAAATATCTGTTCATGTTTTTCATAAATTCCTATATGTTTGACCACGCTCGGAGACTATAGTTTTTGCTAACAGTACAAAAACAAAAAGAAGCAAGATGTAAACGGCCTAATTGACTATATAAAATGTCAATTACAAACATACAAAACTGATCACAAGTGGCTTTTCGTATTTGCTTTAAATGGCTCATGTTGTATTTACTCTTTAGCAAGTTGATCACTAGAATTTACTTTTGTCCAATTTTATCTGCATAGTCAGATGTGATTCTGTTGTAATAGTTTAAGTGTGAAACAGCATACACTTACTTTTTGCGTTAATACTTTGTGTATTTATTATAAACGGTGCTTTTCACCCCCTGTTTTCTTAGTGATTTGGTCTTTTGAATTCATGTATAAAGATTATGTTTTAAAGTTAGACCATAGTCTTTACAAGAGTGTGGAACTTTGCATCACTACGGTGTGACAAAATATGTTGGCGTGTAAAAATACATCCAAACATTTAAGCACAACTATTTACACACATACTAAGCAGGATAATATCTAATTGTAGATTGTGAACACACCATTATCTGATTATTTGGGGTCAGAGAATGATTTTTGAACAAAATTTTGTGCTGGATGTAAAAAATAAAGGTATTAGTTAATAACAAAAACTTTAAATCAACATGAAAACCATAATATAAATAAATAAAATATAGTTTGAAAATTACTTCCATAATATTTTCCTTTAGTAAAGCTATGCCCGTATCACCCACCACAAAGTTTTGCGTTTGTGGGTGAGACCTCGCAGAGATTACACCAATATTAGGGTTCTCAAACATTGCCTGTTTTTTTTTTAAGGAATACAAACTTTGCCATTGTTTATTATGTGCAATATGGCCAGTTTGGTTTCTTCTTACTTGTACAATATACTTGGTTCTAAATACAAAAATTAAAACTCCATCACCAATCAATTATTAAAAACATTTTATTTTTTAAAAAACTGTTTAAGTACATAATGCCAAACAATAGGCTACAACAGTTGTTATTGCAGTTTCTTCATGAGAGATTCTTCATGCTTGAACAAAGCGTTGACCAGGTCGTTGGCAATGCTTTCACAATTCACATAGTCCAGCGGTTCCCTCGTCTTCATGTTGGATTCGCTCGCACATTTGTAACTGATTCATTGAGCAATCAAGATTGTCAATTATTGGATCAATGTTCTTCACTTTTTCAACCAACTGACTGGTGTTTGCTTTCAGAAACCTTTGATGATCTGAGAATATAAAAATTAAAACAATAACAGGAAAAAGGAAAATGAAGGGAAAGATGGGAAAGAATGGGAAAGAATATAAAGAATATAAAGATTGAATCTAACCTTGTATTATTCTGTTTCTCTTCTTTCCCAGGATCCCCGTTTGGGCAGTATTTGGCTTTGATCAAATCTGTAGTAAATAAATAAGTTTGATAAGTCTGCAGTAAAATAAATGGCTGATGAAGGCTGTAGTAATAGTTACAATTCTGAGTCTGAATAATCCAGGAGCATGACACCGCATAAAATAAATTAATCTTGGCTTATTCTACAAAACTCGATCCAATAGTACCAAAAACAAAAAAATTCTGTATTGCAAATGTGCACATGCCAATGTTAGACCAGAATGTAACCTTCCTTAAAATTGGCCCCAAATAGTTAACTACGACTGATTAATTAAGAATAATTTTATACATTACATAGGCGAAAACTGTTTTAATAGTTCCTCGTGTATCACACTTACAATTTGCCGGCACATTTGATTTGGCAGAAGTCATATTGATCTCAAAGGAGCTTGAACCAGTTATGATCGGCGAAAACACATGGCCATCATCAGATGCAGAGATTTTGCCTGTTTACATAAAATATCTGTCAGTTCATCTGTCAATTGTTCATTTTTTTTTTTTTCTTCTTTTATTATTGCTGCCATGAATTGAGTTAATTCGTGCCTTTGATAAAATCTGCAGTAAATAAATAAGGTTGATAAGTCTGCAGTAAAATAAATGGCTGATAAAGGCTATAGTTGTAACGATGGCAGGAGGAATGAAGCAGAGAGCGAATCCAAAAGCAAGCACTTTAATTATCTAACAGACAAGTAATCCAGAAAACTCTAAACTCAGAAACAAGGTACAAGGAACTGGGAATAACACACCATCAAACATTAAACAACAACCGACAGCCAACAACTGAAACACAGGGGTTTAAATACACAGACAAACAAGCTAAACAAGATAACAAGGGGGCGTGGCTAATCAGAAACACATGGGAACAATGATCAGACAATTAACAAGACACATGGCAAACAGGGAATCACATGACCGACAAGAACAAGGAACAAGACACAAAACCCACACCGTGACATAGCCCCCCCCCCCTATGGGCGGCTCCCGACGCCCCTTGAAACAAAACACTAAAGTTCAGGGGGGTGGTGAAGTGGAGGCGGTCTTGGGGGAGGGACGGAGGGCCAGGTTCGTACAGGGGACCAGGGCAGAGACGACCCCTCGGGCGGCCATGGCGGAGAAGACAGTCCATCGGGCGGCCAGGGCGGAGACGACCCCTCGGGCGGCCAGGGCGGAGACGACCCCTCGGGCGGCCAGGGCGGAGACGACCCCTCGGGCGGCCAGGGCGGAGACGACCCCTCGGGCGGCCAGGGCGGAGACGACCCCTCGGGCGGCCAGGGCGGAGACGACCCCTCGGGCGGCCAGGGCGGAGACGACCCCTCGGGCGGCCAGGGCGGAGCAGACACCGGCTCAGGAACAGCAGACACCGGCTCAGGAACAGACGACACCGGCTCAGGAACAGACGACACCGGCTCAGGAACAGACGACACCGGCTCAGGAACAGACGACACCGGCTCAGGAACAGACGACACCGGCTCAGAAACAGACGACACCGGCTCAGGAACAGACGACACCGGCTCAGGAACAGACGACACCGGCTCAGGAACAGACGACACAGACTCCGGCTCAGGAACAGCAGACAACACACACACTGGCTCGGGAACAGACATCACACACACTGGCTCGGGAACAGACAACACACACACTGGCTCGGGAACAGACATCACACACACTGGCTCGGGAACAGACATCACACACACTGGCTCGGGAACAGACATCACACACACTGGCTCGGGAACGGGAACAGACAACACACACACTGGCTCGGGAACAGACATCACACACACTGGCTCGGGAACAGACATCACACACACTGGCTCGGGAACAGACATCACACACACTGGCTCGGGAACAGACAACACACACACTGGCTAGGGAACAGACATCACACACACTGGCTCGGGAACAGACATCACACACTCTGGCTCGGGAACAGACAACACACACACTGGCTTGGGAACAGACATCACACACACTGGCTCGGGAACAGACATCACACACACTGGCTCGGGAACAGACATCACACACTCTGGCTCGGGAACAGACATCACACACTCTGGCTCGGGAACAGACAACACAGACTCTGGCTCGGGAACAGGAACAGACTCTGGCTCGGGAACAGGAACAGACTCTGGCTCGGGAACAGGAACAGACTCTGGCTCGGGAACAGGAACAGACTCTGGCTCGGGAACAGGAACAGACTCTGGGCCGGCCATCTTGTCCGTAGACACTGGCTCGGAGGCGGCCATCTTGTCCGTAGACACTGGCTCGGAGGCGGCCATCTTGTCCGTAGACACTGGCTCGGAGGAAGTGACGTGAACAGTCTCTGGATCAGCAGAAGTGACGTGAACAGTCTCTGGTTCGGCCATCTTGTCCGTAGACACTGGCTCGGAGGAAGTGACGTGAACAGTCTCTGGATCAGCAGAAGTGACGTGAACAGTCTCTGGTTCGGCCATCTTGTCCGTAGACACTGGCTCGGAGGAAGTGACGTGAACGGTCTCTGGATCGGCCATCTTGTCCGTAGACACTGGCTCGGAGGAAGTGACGTGAACGGTCTCTGGATCGGCCATCTTGTCTGTAGACACTGGCTCCGTAGAAGTGATGTGAAGCGTCTCTGGCTCGGAGGAAGTGACATGAACAGTCTCTGGATCGGCAGACGTGACTTGAACAGTCTCTGGATCGGCAGACGTGACTTGAACAGTCTCTGGATCGGCCGGGACCAGCGGCGAGGACTCTGAGCTGACAGGAAGTACAGGGAGGACTTCCAGGTATTGCGGGACGCGGGAAGTCCTCTTCCTCCTCCGTCTCCGAGAGCGAGAGGGCGCTGGGCTGGACGAGACCAGCGGTGAGGGCGCTGGGCTGGACGGGACCAGCGGTGAGGGCTCTGTGCTGGACGGCGTCAGCGGCGAGGGCTCTGGCTTTTGCTCGAAGACTGGCTCTGGCTCTTGCTCGAAGACTGGCTCTGGCTCTTGCTCGAAGACTGGCTCTGGCTCTTGCTCGAAGACTGGCTCTGGCTCTTGCTCGAAGACTGGCTCTGGCTCTTGCTCGAAGACTGGCTCTGGCTCTTGCTCGAAGACTGGCTCTGGCTCTTGCTCGAAGACTGGCTCTGGCTCTTGCTCGAAGACTGGCTCTGACTCTTGCTCGAAGACTGGCTCTGGCTCTTGCTCGAGGACTGGCTCTGGCTGGACGTGGCTGACGTGAAGCTCTGGCTGGACGTGGCTGACTTGAAGCTCTGGCTGGACGTGGATGACGTGAAGCTCTGGCTGGACGTGGATGACGTGAAGCTCTGGCTGGACGTGGCTGACGTGAAGCTCTGGCTGGACGTGGCTGACGTGAAGCTCTGGCTGGACGTGGCTGACGTGAAGCTCTGGCTGGACGTGGCTGACGTGAAGCTCTGGCTGGACGTGGCTGACGTGAAGCTCTGGCTGGACGGTCTCTGGCTGGACGGTCTCTGGCTGGATGCGGAGATCAGGTGATGACCTGGCGTACCGCGGAAGGAAGCTCTCCAGACATCGGCCGAGTGCCTCTCTCCAGTTCAGACCCGAGAGATCGGGGAGCTCCCTCGGATCGACCTCCTTAGCCCCTAGCCGGTAACACAGCTTAACCGCCTCGTCACCGAGAGAGCAGGAGGCAGCGAGAGGGGCAAACCCCCAGGTATACTGGAACAGATCGCAGCTATCCAGAGCCAAGGCCGCGATCTGACCGGCGAACTCCCGGCTCATGCTGGGAAGATCAGGTGAGATCTGTGCTGCTGGATTCATATTGGTCGGTTGTTCTGTAACGATGGCAGGAGGAATGAAGCAGAGAGCGAATCCAAAAGCAAGCACTTTAATTATCTAACAGACAAGTAATCCAGAAAACTCTAAACTCAGAAACAAGGTACAAGGAACTGGGAATACACCATCAAACATTAAACAACAACCGACAGCCAACAACTGAAACACAGGGGTTTAAATACACAGACAAACAAGCTAAACAAGATAACAAGGGGGCGTGGCTAATCAGAAACACATGGGAACAATGATCAGACAATTAACAAGACACATGGCAAACAGGGAATCACATGACCGACAAGAACAAGGAACAAGACACAAAACCCACATCGTGACAATAGTAATAGTTACAATTCTGAGTCTGAATAATCCAGGAGCATTACACCACATAAAATAAATTCTACAAAACTCGATCCAATAGTACCAAAAACACAAAACAATTCTGTATTGCAAATTTGCACATGACACTGTTAGACCAGATTGTAACCTTCCTTAAAATTGGTCCCAAATAGTTAACTACGACTGATTAATTAAGAATAATTTTATACATTACATAGGCGAAAACTGTTTTAATAGTTTCTCGTGTATTAATAGTTTCTCGTGTATTACACTTACAATATGCCGGCACATTTGGTTTGGCAGAAGTCATATTGATCTCAAAGGAGCCAAGAGTTAAACCAGTTATGATCGGCGAAAACACATGGCCATCATCAGATGCAGAGATTTTGCCTGTTTACATAAAATATCTGTCAGTTCATCTGTCAATTGTTCATTATACATAGAGTGCAACAGTGCTTTCCCCCCTTTTTCATTCTTATTTCCCATAGTGATTTTAAAAAATATATATTTATATATAAATATGCAAAATATGCATATATAGCTTATACAAACATTTCAGTATTTTGAGAGGGTAGGGAGATTATGTCATTCGCAGTGCTTCATGGGAGTGGGCAGAGCTATTTTGGAGTGTGTTGTTTTTTTTTTAAAAACTATGTTTGACATAATTTTCACTACAGCATCATGGCTCATGGGTAGTGTAGTTTTCACCAGGAGTTCAACTGTGAAACACGATTATTTACAAAAAAATAAGCTGAAGGCTTTATCAGAAGCAAATACCATGTATTAACAACCTCTAAGCTCATAGTAGGTCTGTCTTTAAAATTAATTTCCGTATGGAGAAAGTAAATGTTTTTACTTCCAGAAACCGCCTGTTGCACTCTATAATGTTTTCTCATTAAAAATAAAATATAAACCACACTAACATGTTACTTGGATGCCTGATTGTCCTGCAGTGTTTGCTGTCTCTAGAGAGAGAGAGAAGGAAAGACCATGTTATTTTAAATGGCAATGAAAAGCGCTAGCCTATATAAATAGCTTTGACTTGACTTTTATATGTTTTGCTTATCACATTGTGACAGTGTCATTCATATAGCTTACATGTTAAACAATTTATCATGCAAATTGCTAAAAGTTAAAATCAAAGACAGAGTAAAAGAAGAATTAAAAAATAACCTAGCAAAATTTAATAAGTAAGTAACTGAAGAGGAATAAAATAGGCCTATGCACATATAAGCATGTCTGACTAAAATAATCTCTAAATAAGATTTAAAACTGAATAAATCCAAAACATTTATTTTAAGGTCCTTTATGGAAACCCCGCAGCTTAAATAAACGATGCTGCAGATTTTAGTTACATCAGATAAAAAATACAACAGTTAAAACAACATAGCATAATGCAAAATAAACATTGCTGTAAAACAGTCATGTTAAACTGATACTTTTGTGATATGGTTTAAAAAAAAACATAGCATAATGAACATAAACAATGTTGTACATTTTTAAAATCATACTTTATGATAAATTAATATAGTAGATACATGTTAATATCTGTATCACATCAATATCATAATACAATGCTCCATATTTAAAAAAAAATCATACTTTGATAAATTAATATAGTAGATACATGTTAATATCTGTATCACATCGATATCATAATACAATGCTCCATATTTAAAAAAAAAATCATACTTTATGATAAATTAATATAGTAGATACATGTTAATATCTGTATCACATCAATATCATAATACAATGCTCCATATTTTTAAACCCATACTTTGATAAATTAATATAGTAGATACATTTTAATATCTGTATCACCAGTTACAGCAGATAAAAATACTAATAGCATAATGTGGATAAAACAAATACGTAGCCTGGGCTATTTAAAACACTAATGAATTATACCGTCTTTTCCTTATGTATAAACAATTTTTCAAATTAAACATCATTGCATAGTACAGATAAACAGCACCGTAGCATAAATTAATTATAGAGAAAGTACTCACTGTTTTGCATTTTTGATGAGGTGGTCATAGAAGAGAGGGTGCAAAAGTTTTTGGTCCAGACATGGGGTGTGGCACACGTCCATGTGTCTTGGCTATTTTATAGCCTTTTACAGTAAGAGCCTGTGGAAAACTATGGGAAAACGGCGGAGCTGTGTGTCCACTATATTCTTTCAGTACTCTATGAATGGAAGTGTTTAGGTTCAAGGCCAATTCACATTCCCAGGGGGTAGGCAGACCTTTTGATTACACGAGCGCCATATTTCACTGATAACTGTCACTCCTGAAAATAAGTCTTATGAATTAAAAGTAATTTATTACCGGTGGTACGAAAACAGCGATGATATCACTTATTTGTCACGCACAGACTGTCCATGCTGGCAGGCACTACCTGTGTGATTTTTTTTCTTCAACCCTGGTGAAAATGTAAGATGATTTTATTTTTATCTAAATCTAACATAATTGGTACAGTAAATTTGTAAAATATTTATTTTAAATGAACAGAATGCTTTTCAACTTCAGTAATTTAGTAAGATTTTAAATGAACAACATGCTTTTCAACTTTAGTTAAATTAGTAAACTATTTATTTTATATATGATATATTTTAATTTATACACTTTTAAAGGAACACAATGCTTTTCAATGGGCTCAGGAACGTGTCACAAAAACAGATACCAGGCCAGCCACACGCTGGTGTGACAGAGAGAAAAGACTTCAGGGGAAACACTTGTGGGTTTTTTCAACCATGGTGAAACAGTAAGATGATTTTATTTTTGTTTAATTTATATACTTTTAATTGAACAGCATGGTTTTTCAACTTGAGTCAGTGTCAAATATTTGTGAATGACTAAATGTAAATTTTATAATCATTTCATTTAAATGAACATAATGCTTTTTCAACTTCTGTGTGAGATAAACTTCCAACGTCCTCAGCAATGCGGAGGGAGGGAAATTCCTGCTTTGACACACACACACACATACATAGACGCTCGCTCGCTATGTTTTTGAGACAGTGCAAGGTCATTCATACATTGGATTGTTTGCAATATTTTTGTGGCTCCATTTTATTCAAACTTTTTGTGTGAGATTTTATTTTATATTCTTTTAAAGAACAGATAAACTTTCACCATTTTATTTAAACTGAAATGCTTGGTTCAGTGAATAGTTCTACATTTATTTTAAACTTTTTGTGTGAGGTTTTATTTTATATTCTTTTACAGAACAGATAAACTTCCACCATTTTTTCTTATCACTTTCACAGCTGCCCTTGATAAAGCTCAGGGATATTTAGGGGATGCGGTGACCAAAACACCAACTTCAAACAATCAAACTAACTGTCACCATCAAAGCCAATACATCTCAAACTAACTGTCACACCTTTTCTTGATCAAACTAACTGTCACATCACTTTGTAACTGTAACATCAAAGCTTATGTTAACATCAAAGGCCAATACCTCCCTTTTCTTGATCAAATGAACTTCAAACGATCAAACTAACTGTCACCATCCATCATTTTGACAGAATCTGAAACCGGAAGGGGCGGAACTAGGTCAAAGGTAACAGGAAGGGGCGGAACCGGAAGGGGCGGGACAAGGGGTGGAACAGGAAGGGGAGGAACCGGAAGGGGCGGGGAAATATCAAAGGATAGCCACGCCCACCTGTCAATCAATCATTTTGACAGGTAGTATACGCTATTAACTACTCATGTAGCTTGTAAATGACAATGGAAATGAATAATTATAAAGCAGTATTCTTTATTAACAAATAAACAAATTAACATTTGTATTAAATTGTAAATATTAATAATGAACTATGAATTATGCTAAACTTAAACAACCTTTTTTAATCATTATAAAGCAGTTTTCTTTATTATTAACAGCAAATTAACATTTATATTAAATTGTAAATAAAATAATTAACTATTAATTAGGCTAAACATAAAGAACCTTTTTTAAAAAGTGCAAAATAAAAGAGTAATAGTCTGAACAAGTGTTCGGCTGTTGGGCCGCTTAAGTGAATCGTCAAGTCCTGCTGCTTTATATTTCGGTCTTCAGGTTTCGTGACAGGAAAACCACAACAAACCACAAGGAAAACTACAACTACATTTGGATTATTAGACAATGTCGAAATAAAGTGACTCTGCAGAGTTTTGCATTCATAGGCATGTAAAGGGAACCATTGACACAGAGAAGAAAGAGTTAACTCTTCACGTGTGCTCGCGCTCATGACCGCTACTGAACATCTGAACACAAACAACCATCAAATGCACATCGACGGATCTTCTTCTGTCTGTTCTCCAAAATGTAATCAAATGTATATTTCTGTAAGCATGTTTAAACTAGGGTTGTGCGATGTCTACCAATTTAGCATCAGACGATGTGTACAGTGAAACATCGCGATGGACGATGATATCGGGAGGAGGGGCGGGGCTAACATTCAAATTTTTCACTTAAGCAATAAGCCCCGCAAAGCCGTGTTTTACGCCCGTTTCACACATATCACACGGATCGCCGGACCGCACCCGCGTGCAGTGTGAAAGCTCTAACGCCGCCTTCACACTGGCAGTTGAAATCAGCTCCGATACGGCTCCGAAACGACCGGAAGTCATTCATTTCCTATGGAGATTCGCAGACCGCATGCGAATGGGTCCGAAACGGGTCCGACCGAGTGCGGTGCGAAGAAAATCGTGTCCGTTGGTCATCCGGATGCGTTCAAAAAATTGAACTCTTGCGAAAAGCTACGGACAGTTCCTATCCGACAATTCCAGCGGAAGTTAGCGTTGCTATGATACTGATAAACAAACCTGAATTCTTATCGTTATAAAATCATTATTTATTTTATTAAAAGTTAAGTTGTCATGTCATTTTTTTATTTTCATGATTTGCTAACGTTAGGGCAGTTAATACAATTAAATTGTAGGCAGACATCGAACTAAATGTGATATATGTGATATAATGTGTGTATAAATTATACCACTATATCACATTTTTTAGCCGACCTGACATGTCAACGTCCTGAGCAACTTTCCTCACGCAGCAGCCTTTCTATTAATATCTCTATAACCCTCATCAGAGAGATCATACAGAACTGACAGAATCAACCTTTCTAATAATCTCTCCGCCATTTTTGTTCTACCCGCTTCCGACGCTTCACTGTGTAGTACGACGTCCGTTGGGGGCGTATTGCGTATTACGGAGCTGATTTCAACTGCCAGTGTGAAGGCGGCGTAACCTGTTAAAAAAAGGTATATTTAGCTCTGTGCATAACAGTAACAAAAATGTTATATTTTATCCATTGTTAAAGCAGCACTATGCAGTTTTTTTAGCTTAACTGAACAGCTTCGGAGTTATTGGAATGGTTATATGACTCTTTTCGGGTTGAATGGTGGTCGTCTCTTTTTTTCTGCTGAAAGTTTTCTGTACCTTTTACTTCGTTACGTTGGGCGACGTTGCTCTCGTTACTTTATTTTAATGCAATACATGTTGTTAAATTTGTAGTTTATTCCAAGCGCGCTGTATCTTTTTTTATGGGCATGAGCGATGCTCAATTCACAGATGAATCACTCTTTTGAGTCGGTTCTGTTTAAAGACTTCATCAAACAAGTTGGCAGATCTGTCTAAATCGGTTCGCATATCAGTTTGAATGATCTGTTCAGTTTCCTGCACGCACTGAGTCACTGAAGCGCGTTCAATCACACTCGACTCGGAGTCGTAACAGGAAGATTTAAAAACATCAAGAGCGTTGGATGAAGTGGCCGTGGATCTAGTTTAGTCTAGTGAAAGCAAATCTGCAAATGCATCATATTTTTGCCAGCGATGAAGATCTTTATTAGTTGAACATCTTGGTAAGCTGTCTGTGAATGAATGATTCCACAGGACGAGACAATCGATTTCATTTCATTCAGGTAATACATTTTACAACCAAACAGATTATTACGCGACGATAGCACTACTAAAAAGTATAACATTATCCGTTTTTGGACATATACATTTATAGGCTACATTAAATAAGCTTGTCCACAGTTTATGAAATGAACCCCACCCCGCAGTAATGTGTGTGTATTGCGCAGTGGCGTGCAAACTCGACTTGAAAAATGCCTTTGCCTGCCTTAGACACTGTCAGTTAACCAGTTTAAACATGCTTGCAGAAATATACATTTGATTACATTTACGAAAATAACGGCAGAAAGAATCGTGCTGTTGCACGAAAGATTCATCCAATTGAAATGCATTAGTTTAAAAAACGTGCTGGAGTTACGAAAATAACTAAATTAACGTGTCCCTGCCACAAATAAATAGATTAAATTACGTGAGCACATCACAAACTGCCGTGAGACTCGGTTCAACCAACACACATTCACCCCAATTACATATATCAATAATATCAATACCATCAAAATTAAGACTCCACAACTAGAACCGTCCTGCTGCAGATTGTGTTTTGCAGTTTGGATCGTCCACGGGCCTTCACTGACATTTCTTGTCTTCCAAAAATTTCTGTTATTGTACAAATCATTAGTTCAGAAACATATTCAAATACATAAGTCTACAAACACAGTAGGAAAGGCTTGTTTTACATCACCTCCAATTCCGAAGAATTTTTCTCTGGTAGGCCTACATATTTTCATTACTGAGGGGGTCTATCACAAGGAGGGATTTTTCATCCATATTGACAATCTGTTGAAATTTTAAAAAATGTATTAGTTAATCCTAAAACAATCTCCAAAGATTTTATAGACACACCAACAACTACCAATAAACTTTGTGGTAAATACAGAATCAAGAAAAGTAGGGGAGAGCCGGGACGGTTGAAACACTTTTCAGATAAACGTCGTTTTCTAAGATAAGGTTACAGATAGATTTTTTTGTGTGTGTGTGATCAACAACTCACATATGTGTTCTCTTAGTATCACGTGTTATTCGGTAGAAACATAGAATGATTTAAGTAAAAATTTACTTTGAACGGGAGTTGGGTTTTGTTTCAATCGTCCCTCCACAGCGGGACGATTTAAACACAGGGGTGGGAACGGATGAAACATAACAGTTTAAACGTTAACTATCCATCTAATTCATGTTTTTATGAACAATACCTGACAAGTAACTTATGTACATATTGTTACAAACATATTTTGTCATTTATTCTCATTTTAATGTTCACATTAACATTTTTGTTCTGTCGCCCAATAAACAATCGGCGATAAGCCTTTGTGCATTTTGCGTAATCTTTCTAATAGGCTATTTTGAAGAAGACGGACAAATCCGTTTACAATTAATTCTTACATTTATTCCTTGAGTCATATTGAGTGATTTAGTCATATTGAGTGTTTTCCTATGACCAGGTTTAACTGGCACGAGTCGCTGTTTCAACCGTCCCGACAGCGCCTCCAGCCATTTAAACCTGTTTTGTCCGTAAACTAAAAAACTCTGATATTATACACTTAAGGGTGTGATGCAGTACTAATACACCTGCCATATTATTATTACAATGGCACATGAAACAATAAATACAACTTGTCAGTCAAAAAAAAGTACTGCACAAAAGATTTCACTAACCACACTCAAAAACAGCTTTCCGGCTCTAACTTTAAAACGGCAAGACGTAAAGAAGAAATGTTTTCGCGGGTCTGATAGGCATTGCGTGCTGTACGTGCTGACGAAATTTGACATACATAACGTGAGTGGTTTTCAAGGAAATCTCAATGTTTCATCCGTCCCGCGTTTCAATCGTCCCGGCTCTCCCCTACCACTAAAATCCAGTGACCTCCAACGTTTACAGGACAAATCCAAGTTGAGGCTGCACTTAAAATCCAAAGTTCCAACATGCATGTGTATTAGGTTACATAGTCTGTAATAAAACCATATTACCTTTTGAACAACTCTGAAATGGCCACGATGAAAGACAGAGGACCCAAGTACAGCGTTCAAACAATGCACAGGTATCTGTAACAGTATTGGTCTGTTAAAATCCAGTATTTCTAACAACAGAATGAAAACACAGAAATTTCATTTATTACCTTGGATTATTTCATAATGCAGTGCAGGTATGCATCAATGATCTGTGTAAACAAAAAAAAGTTGTTAGTAATTTAATTTGATACAGCACTGAAACATTAATACATTATGTAAGTAATGACACGTGAAAGACTATTATTAGATTAAATATTTGTATTGCCTTATATGGTTTTTGTAACAAACTGAATTATGTTGAGTTAAGCTTAGAAAGATGTCGGTAGTTTACACTGTAAAACACATAAATCAACACTTAATACCTTAATTGACTCTCCTAATGCAGTCCCTTGCAAAGCATGCTGGGAAGTCCAGATCCACTGCCCAGGGCTGCGTTTAGCATCATAAGCCTGAAGTAGATCGTAGAGCACACGGGGAAAGATGTTGGCAGTTTATGTTAATGTTTAATGTTCAGTTCTGTTGGACATTAGAGTTGTCTCTGTTACTGAACGTTGTGGTTTGTGCTGAAGAGTAGCGCTTGTGTTCAGACTGTGACTCTCAGTGTTCAGTGTTCAGTTCTGACATCTGACTTTATATAGTGATTCATTATATACAGTGTGCATAATGATGAACAACACTGTTAATCCAACTAAACTCAGTTATTTTGAATAAACTCCATTAAGTTGTATAGATAATATTGTAGTGGAAAGTTTTGCAGGAACAAACACCACTCACATTTTCTCCACATTTTAGTCCAGTTTAGTAAGGTATATTAGATTATATGTTATATGTTTTCTTACATCATAATAAATGAATAAAGTGTGTGAAAGGTTTGATATTGGGTAGTTTGTGATCCTCCATCAGCAGCTGCAGTTTCTCTCAGCTGTATCAGTGCAGTCACTGTGACGTCTGACTGACAGAGGTTTTTGTACGACTCTTTATCACTGTGTGAACACATACTGACTGTTTATATAGTGATAACTCTGACAGTAATAATCTCCTGTATCTTCAGTCTGGACTCCACTGATGGTCAGAGTAAAATCACTGCCAGATCCACTGCCACTGAATCTAGATGGAGTTCCAGTATTACGGGTTGTTGCAATATATATGAGGAGTTTAGGAGCTTCTCCAGGTTTCTGTGAGTACCAGGATAAGAAATGACCATAAGAACTATGATAATACACATCACTGCTGGTTTTACAGTTTATTCTGACTTCTTTTCCTGAAAAAAAAAAAAAAAAACACATTTTAATTACACAGTATATTTGCCCTGACATTTAAGTGTCATTGCAATACAATGTGATAAGGTAAGTACTACACGGTACGTTCTAAACTAAAATCCTAGCAGAAACTATTTTTTTTGGCTTAACGTTAAGTAGTTTAGTAAGAAAAGCCAATAAATTCAATCTTTATCATACTGTGCATACATACAGCCATATATATATATATATATATATATATATATATATATATATATATATATATATATATATATATATATATATATATATATATACGTTTAATTTACAACCCACAGATGTCAAAATTACCCTGTAACTACATTGCACAAGAACATATTTTGCCAGAAATGTGATAAAAACTTTAAATCTCTTACAAAGGGCCATAAAAGATAAGCTTGCAACATTACGCAGAGCTGAGCGCCTACGGAAACGCTACAAAAAGAAGGAGCGTGCGAGGGCTAATTTCTATAAAGATCCATTCAAATTCGTAAAGAAGTTATTCACCAGTGAGAAGAATGGCACTTTAAAAGCATCTAGGGTTGAGCTAGAGAGATATCCAAAGTGGCCTTTGGTCAATGGAAGAGAGTAGGATCAGTTTCCTTATTAGGTCAACATATGATGTTCTCCCATCACTGCAGAACCTAAACCTCTGGGTAGGAGAGGATCCCTCTTGTCCTTTGTGTTCATCACCTGCCACATTAAGGCACATTTTGACAGGATGTAAGGTGGCTCTTAGCCAGGGTCGGTTTACTTGGCGCCATGACCAAGTATTGCGATGTTTGGCTTTAGCATTGGAAGGCAAGCGTAGTATGACCAATAAGTTGCCGCCTGTTCTAGCAAAACATTACACGCAGAAGACAATATTCCTCCGCCCAGGCGAGCAACCACCAAGAAAAGGTGCTAACACCAATTCTCGCCCAGGACAACTGGAAGCTGCTAGGGACCGGAAGATGCTGGCTGATCTTGATCAACGGCTTATTTTTCCACCTGAGATTGCCACCACTAACCTACGACCAGATATTGTTTTGTGGTCTGGATCAGCATGCATTGTTCAACTGATAGAGTTAACAGTGCCATGGGAGGATGCGGTAGATGAGGCATATGAGAGGAAGAAACTGCGGTATGCTCATCTGGCCACTGAAGCAGAACAGCGAGGATGGAGAGTCCAGGTTTATCCAGTGGAAGTGGGTTGTCGAGGTTTTGTGGCACACTCTACAACCCGGTTCCTCAGAGACGTCGGATTCAGTGGCCAAGAGTTGCGTCGCACAGTAAAGAACTTATCTGAAGCAGCAGAAAGGAGCAGCAACTGGCTGTGGTTGAGACGGAAAGATTCTAGCTGGCTGTGTACAGGCCGCCATGCTACGGTTTCGTAGATTTCTTGAAAACTTGAAGAGTCTGTTGGTTTATTTGTATAGGTTGTATAGTATTTACAGTCATTACGTTCCTGTGTATATTGCGTGAATGACGGGTGGTTGGGCAGATATTGTGTTTTGCGGTAGGTGGTATGCCATACGGAACCGTTGCCACTGAAACTGCATATTAACACACCAGTGGGGCTCGACAGCCTTAGTCAAACGGGTTGGCGCGTATGGTTGGGTTGCGGAGAGATTGTGAGATTGTGGTTAGGTCTCAGCAGCAACTGTTGGTTTATTTGTATAGGTTGTATAGTATTTACAGTCATTACGTTCCTGGGTATATTGCGTGAATGACGGGTGGTTGGGCAGATATGGTGTTTTGTGGTAGGTGGTATGCCATACGGAACCGTTGCCACTGAAACTGCATATTAACGCACCAGTGGGGCTCGACAGCCTTAGTCAAACGGGTTGGCGCGTATGGTTGGGTTGCGGAGAGATTGTGGTTAGGTCTCAGCAGCAAGAGGGAAGTAGAGGTCAGTAAGCTGGGCTGAGTTGAGTGGGGGACGGAGGGGGGTGACTCTGGGACGCCAGAGTCACTGTCGAGCCCTCTTGAGGTGTCGTGGGCTAGTCGACGAAACACTGAGGACGGAAGGTGCCCACTTGAAGACCCTAGAGATGTTCCTTACTCCGCTCAATCCAGAGGGTTGTTATGGGGGGACCGCACTGTGGTTGCAGCCGTTGTGTGTGCTGACGCGCAATACACTGCAGCTATTAACACCAGACAGAAGGAGATTCACGTCACCAGATGGAAAGAAGCGTAAATGGATGGAGAAGCATAGGTTACTGTAAAGCTACGTCTTAGTTGGTGATTATCTTGGCGAAAGCCGAGTACAAATCAGCATGAAGTTTTAACACCTACTCTCGTGTAATGGAAATCATTATATACAACAGACGTACAATTTTTGCCTGGAATATATTAACAGAATAGGTACCTGTTAGTTTTAAAATAATTACATTATAAATAATTTGTTTGTATATCTGGTTGTACCCCTTTATTACCCAAAACTTAACATTATTGTTCCCTTATACCTACACGGAGGTACACTATAATTACAGAAACGTACACCGTAATTTCGGTTTACTTACGCAGTTGTTTGCGGGTCGTAATATAAAGTGTTACCACATTTTTATGTCCTCAGTAAAAGAAGCGTGGTAATTAATTATATGTAGTTATTTTTAAATTATGAACTAAACTCAAATAAAATGTTCTATTTACTGTACCAAACACCACTTTCAATACACTATATTCACCATCCTTTATTACACAACACTTTATAGGAGGACACAGCATAAAGTTGATAAAGTAGCATAAAGACAAATGAGATTCAAGATAAATAAAAATGGGTCTTCAAAAATACATTAACATCATATTAATCCAAATCTGTATTTGTCCGGTTTTGTTGACGGGGAGGGAATTTTCATGCGCTTCATGAGGCACACACGCACATTTACACACACACACACACACGTAAGGTCTCTCGCTCCCTCCCTCTCTGTTGTTCGTGCGATACACGGTTTGGAGATTCCGGGAGATTTGAACTAATTTGCGGGCATCAGGGATCCGCTATCAATATGCGGGAGACTCCCGTAACTTCCGGGGGACTTGGGATGTCTGCAATTATACTGTATATACTGATACATGATGGGCCAATGTAGAACAAAAATAACTTAAGGTCATTAAAAATATATTTCTGGAATGATTATTGTCATGATTCCTGTCTTGTGTTCCCCTTGTCTTGTGTGGACTTTTATTATTTCCTGTTTTTGTAGTCCTTTGTAGTTTTTCCTGTTGATTAGTTTATGATTGTTCCCAGGTGTATCTTGTTACCTAATTAGTTAGTTACTGTAAGCTTGTTTGTCCCTGTGTATTTATAGTCCTTGTGTTTCATTTGTTACTGTGTCAGTTGTTGTATGTGTTATGATTGCCTCTGTGATCCTCCTGGTTTTGTTCCTTTGTTCTTCGAGTTCTGTGTTTTATGTGTTACTTTAATAAATCATCCTGCGTTTAGATCCTCGTCTTCGCCTGCTTTCCTCAGCTCGCCACAGAACAAGTCAAGTCAAGTCAAGTCATCCTCATTTATATAGTGCTTTTAACAATGTAGATTGTTTCAAAGCAGCTTTACAGAGATAAACATATAATTTAAGGTAACAGATTGGTTTGGTTTTATAGTGGTTCTTGAAAAATGTTTTTTCCAGCTAAAGTTAGTTTTGATTGATTCACTTCCGTCTAAATGATCATTTGTTATTAAATTAGGGGCCGCTAAGACGACACCGTTCTCTCTAAACAGACTTTAAACGCGAACCTGTGATAGACGCTGATGGCGTTCACATGCGCATTAAGAATTGATTCTATAGTTATGTGCGTTTGAATATATGTGCGCAGGTTTGTAATTCCTTACAAACCATGCCTAAACAAACTACTTGTCTTGTCTATAAATTTTGATGCAGAATTTTATTTTATCTTATCACTTTGGGTAGGTACGCGAACCGAAAAATTCCACAACGCTTTATCTGTAGAGTGGTATAGGGATCCTCCATAGGGAGAGGCTAGTTGGCACTTCAGCACTGCATTGTCATCAGGTCCAGGCGAAAGTCCTTCGTCAGATCTGGAAACGGCCTGGATCCGGCGGACTGCGGGAAAACCTCGGGATAAACAAAGACACTAAAATTAGCGTAGATGCCATTCTTCTTATGATGTAACGAGTACATCAGGATTTAAGGGAAGTGTTCCCAGTTCCGGCTGACCTAATCTAAGCAGCCTAATATTGAATTATAGAAGTCTATAGAGTGTTATGTGAATGCTAGGTCAAAGAGATGTGTTTTTAGTCTAGCTTTGAACTGACAGACTGTGTCTGCTTCCCGGACAATGTTAGGAAGATTGTTCCAAAGTTTTGGTGCTAAATAGGAAAAGGATCTACCGCCAGCAGTCGATTTAGATATTCTAGGTATTATCAACTGGCCAGAACTTTGAGATCGCAATAGACGTGAAGGACTATAATGCGTTAAGAGCTCGCTCAAGTACTGGGGAGCTAAACCATTTAGTGCTTTGTAAGTAATCAGCAATATTTTAAAATTTATACAATGTTTAATAGGGAGCCAATGCAGTGTTGACAGAACCGGGCTAATATGGTCGTACTTCCTGGTTCTGGTAAGAACTCTAGCGGCTGCGTTTTGGACCAGCTGTAGTTTGTTTATTAAGCGTGCAGGGCAACCACCCAGTAGAGCATTACAATAATCTAGCCTTGATGTCATGAACGCATGAACTAGTTGTTCCGCATTTGTCAATGAGAGCATATGACGTAATTTAGATATATTTTTAAGATGGAAAAATGCGGTTCCCTTTCGTTGTCACTCCGAGTTACGTTGGATGACGACGAATGGGGTTTCGCTTAGAAAGCCTATCAACTTCGAGTATTACAAAACGAGCCAATGGCAAAGAAATGCCATGGGTCAGCGGAATTTGCATAGTGTATCTCCGCCCTACCTCGTGGGTATAAAAGGAGGGCGCCGGCAACATGCAGATATGTTTTCGCTTCGGAGCCATGTTAATCCTTCGTTCCACAAGCCATCTCTGAACTGTCAGCTTTACAGATGAGCGAGATACTCTGGTGTTGGTGTGACGGTTGGTGCGTCTTTTTAAAGACGGCTCGCCCGTGCATTTCTGGTTGCGGTTGACTCATTTCCGATTTTGATGGGCACATTCTCTGCTCTGCGTGCTTGGGCTTGATCACGCTAGAGCAGCGTTTGTGGATGACTCACGTTCTCCCCGCGGGAACGTGACCATCGCGTCATTACGGTCGAGACTCAGTGATCTCGTGAGAGAGAGAGTCCCCTCATCCACACCCCGATCTAACACTCTCCACGTGAGGTGCTACTTCGGCTGGTGGCCAGGGTGACCTGGGGGTGTTGGTGTGGAACAAAGGCGCCGACTATCCGTCCGTGCCCCACGCCCCCCTCTTCATTGACGCAACCCGTGAACGATCACGGGACGCCCGTGGGCCCGTCTTCGGACCCCCCGCGGGTTTCCTTTGACGTTCCAGAATCGAATCTGTTGTCCATCGCAGCATCACAGGGCGGGCTAGAATCTTCAGGAAGTGAAGATTTGACAGTGCTGCCACTTTCAGGTGTGCATATGGCATTTGTCGAGTCAGATCCTGAGATGACGGCCATGCTTTCCCGGGCCGCCGCGAGTGCCGGACTAGAGTGGAACCTTCCACCCTGTCCTGTGCGCTCGCTGCTGCACGATTGGTTTTTGGGTGTGGCCGCTGACCCTGTCGGCGTCCACTCCAATACCTTTCTTCCCGGATGTGCATCAGGAGATCTCGAAATCCTCGAAGACCCTGTCTTCCAGCGATCCCTCGTTGATCTTCTCCGCCCTTCCTCCCCTTCACGGGGCCGCTGCCCATGGGTACACTGGGGTCCCCCGGTTGAACGCTCTGTTGTGATACTAAAGTAACTGTGTCCTCAGAGTGCTTCTTCTCGGCACGATCCTAAGCACCCGTCCGAAGCCTGTAGTTTTTCGTCTACACTTGTGGCGAAATCCTATAGCGCCCAGGACAGGCAGCCGCCTCACTGCATGCCATGGCCATTCTGCTGGTCTACCTGGCCCAGGTGCTCATGGACATGCAGGAGGGTAGGACTGACCCGGGGCTCTTCATCGAGCTGCGCGCCGCCACTGACCTTGCTCACCGAGCGACGAAAGTGGCCGCACGCTCCCTGGGTCAGGTGATGTCCACCATTCAAGCCTCTGGCTTAACCTGTCCGATGTGCAGGATGTCCGGCGGACCCGTCTGCTCGACACCCTCATATCCCAGGTTGGCCCTTCGGCGGTGCGGTTGTGGGCTGTACAACAGTTCTCAACCGCCCATGAGCAGACCGAGGCATATTCTGTCCCGAGGGCCCCGCCGTCCGCTCAGATCCCTCAGTCTGCCCACCGCCGAAGGCGACCCCCCGCGGCTCCCACCCCGCCCGTTCACCTAGACGGGCTGGCTCTGGAGGCCGCAGGGGGACGCCACAGCCCTCTTCTGCCCCGCCCTCCTGAGACGGGCTGCTCAGGGATGATGGTCACTTCTCAGGAGATGGTAGCAGGACCACTCCTTCCCCCGGTGGAGGGCCGGGGGAGAATCCTTTGTTTTCCACTTCCTGCTGCTCACCCCCGGGTGGGCAGCACCCTAATGTGGTTAAAAAAGAAGTGACATGTTCATCCCTGAGCACACAGAGTTCTCGGACGACACGGTGCGCCGCCTCCGAGCCGTGCACCCCTCGTCCCCCTCTGTCCCAGAGCCGGATGACAGCACGCGCCGTCCCCGGACCGTGCCGCTCTCATCCCCCTCTGTCGCCAGCCCCCTGGCAGAGCAGACCCACGTGGAACGTTCGTCCTTCCCTGGTCTCCTCTGTCAGGTCGCGGTCAATGACTATGCCCCGACACTGGGCCGCTATGCCGTCCACGTCCGGGACAGTCATTCCGCCTCGCTGCTCCACCGACGGGAAGTCTGTGGTTCGCATGACCCCGCTGGTACAGTTCTTGGGAGCCTGGCTAGAGCTTCCCAACCTGTCCCGCTGGGTCGCACGAACAGTCAGGCTCGGCTACGCGATTCAGTTCGCGCGGTCTCCTCCCCGCTTCAGGGGAGTCCGCTCCACTTTGGTCGGTGGCAATGCCCCTATCATGAGAGCGGAGGTTGCTACACTGCTGGCGAAGGGTGCGATCGAGATTGTCCCTCCAGCCGAAATGAGGTCCGGCTTCCACAGCCCATACTTCATTGTCCCCAAGAAAACTGGTGGGTTACGGCCAATCCTGGACCTGCGCGTGCTGAACCGCTCCCTTCACAGGCTGCCGTTCAAGATGCTCACTGCCAAACGCATTTTCGAATGTGTACGCCCCAGGATTGGTTTGCAGCCTTACTGGCGCCTTACTGGCCCGGCCGGACCTTGTTCTCCGAACTAGTACTCCTCGCGACAGCACCTCCCTGGCCGATCCCTCTGAGGAAGGACCTCCTTTCTTAGGGACGGGGCACCCTATGGCACCCTCGTCCCGATCTTTGGAACCTCCACGTGTGGCTCCTGGATGGGACGAGGCAGGTTTGAGTACCCTACCACCAGCGGTGGTGGCTACCATCACTTCCGCTAGAGCTTCGTCCACGAGACTCCTCTATGCGTTGAAGTGGAACCTCTTCGTCAACTGGTGCTCTTCTCGCCAAGAAGACCCCCGGAGATGTTCGATCAGCGTCGTGCTTTCCTTCCTACAAGATGGGTTGGATCGAAGACTGTCTCCCTCCACCCTAAAAGTCTATGTCGCCGCCATTGCCGACTTTGTTGAAGGTAAGTCTTTGGGGAGGCACGACCTGATCGTCAGGTTCCTGAGAGGAGCGAGGAGACTGAATCCTCCTCGCCCTCCTCTCGTTCCCTCTTGGGACCTCTCAGTGGTGTTAACTGCCCTGCAGAGTGCTCCCTTTGAGCCTCTGCAATCAGCGGAGCTTAAGTTCCTTTCAATGAAGACAGCGCTCCTGGTTGCACTGGCCTCCATCAAGAGGGTAGGGGACCTGCACGCATTCTCCGTTGACGAAGCGTGCCTGGAATCCGGGCCAGCTTACTCTCACGTGATCCTGAGACCCCAGCCTGGATATGTGCCCAAGGTTCCCACCACTCCCTTCCGGGACCAGGTGGTGAACCTGCAAGCGCTGCCCCTGGAGGAGGCAGACCCAGCCTTGGCATTGCTCTGTCTACGCGCCCTCCGCGCCTATGTAGACAGAACGCAGTGTTTCAGGACCTCAGACCAGCTCTTTGTCTGTTATGGTGGGAAGCTGAAGGGAAAGACTCTCAAAGCAGAGGTTGTCTCACTGGCCTGTAATTGACTAATTCTGTAGGATCAAGTTACGTTTTTTAAACAAGCGGTTTAATCATAGCCAGCTTAAAGGTTTTTGGTACGTATCCTAGAGACAAAGACGAATTAATGATGTTAAGAAGAGGATCTATGACTTCTGGAAGCATCTCTTTCAGTAGTTTAGTCGGTATAGGGTCTAACATACATGTTGTCGATTTAGATGAATTAAAGCAGAACTAAGTAACTTTTTTACCTTAACCGAACAGCTTTGGAGTCATTGTAATGTTTATATTACTGATTTCGTGTTGAATGGTGGTCGTCTCGCACCCCCCTGGTGCCTGTGAGCCGCAAAACCACCCTTGCAACTTTGGGCCGGCGGGCCGCCGGCCTCAGTGTTAGGAAGTATCGTGTGATATCAGGTCTCGCGAGGTAACGAATTGCTTTACGGCACTGCACGCGTACACGCCCCCATCCAGGATACGGCTAGCTATAAGAACAACTATCGTCCCATGGCAAAGCTGGCATATAAGAAGCAGAAAGCTAGAAAAGCATTGTCGGAGGAACAGAGAAAGAGGAAATGGCAGACTGACCGAGCGAGGAGTCAGACACGAGTAAACATCGGACCTGCGTTTTCAGAATGGCGAAAAAAAACGAAGAAAGCGCCGTCGGAAGAGTCTAGAAAAAGGTAACGAGAATCTGACAGCGAGAGGAACCGGACAAGAGTCCCACTCGCTCAGTCTTTCACTGTTAAAGTTGATTCCTGCGATTATCATGAGAACAGTTGTCAATATCTCACATAATTATCAGGACATAAATAAGCCTACATGTTGTAAATAGTGTAAATGAGTGCAATTTGCAAACTATTATGATAAATTGCAATAATCATGTCTAACAACATCATAACGGACATTGTTACGAAATCAGGGCTCTCAAGTGTCACGCATTGAGCGTGACAGTCACTCATTTCGGTCTTTTGTCACGCTCTCCCGCCACACATTGTATTTCTCACGCTGAAAAACTATTTGTAATATATTTAATATGCCGCAGCTCCCAAAACTCTGGCCGCGCCGCTCTCACTGTGGAACCGGCAGGAATCAAGCGCGTCTCCTCTGGTGTTGTTCGTCGAGCTACACAATAGCCAATCAGAAAATAGCACTATTGTATCTGGGTAAGATTTAACGCAACAACCAATGACAAAAATGTATCTGTCGGCTGGATGTCACTCTTGCCTGTCTTCAAAACTTGAGAGCCCTGCGAAATAATGCGACGTACATGATACACTTTATTGGTGTCATCTGGCATTTAGGCTCAGGTAAGCCTAACGCGGTAGGCTACTTTATTATTATGAAGTGCAGAGGCCATGAGTGCAGATCATAGACAGTAAAAGAAAGGTACAGATACAGTAACGTTAAATACAAGTACTCTACAGCGACTCTAGGGATCGCTGTTTGACAAAAACAGAAATCCTGCATAGTGTCGCTTTAACGAGTTTGCAAAATTCTTCCTCTCCTATGGCAACAAATGAATCAAATTTTACCTCAGGGAGACTATAATGCACTCCCTGATGCGATGCTGTAGTAGATGGTTGCATAGTTATAATTTTGTCCCTAATATTATCAATCTTATAAGTGAAGAAGTTCATATAGTCATTACTGCTGTGTTTCTTGGAAACTTCTGGGCTTGAAGCTTTCTTTTTCGTTAGTGTAGCCACTTTTTCAAATAAATACCTAGGATTATGTTTATTTTCTTTTAATAGGGGTGAAAAATAAGCAGATCTAGGAGCTTTTAAAGCCTCTCTGTAAGCAATCGAGCTCTCCTTCCATGAAATCCGAAATACCTCTAGTTTTGTTTTCTTCCAGTTGCGCTCCATTTTTCTGGCTGCTCTCTTAAGGGCCTGGGTGTGCTCGTTGTACCACGGCGTTGGACTATTTTCTTTAATCTTCTTTAAGCGCAACGGAGCAACTGTGTCTAAAGTGCTGGAAAGGAGAGAGTTAAAAGTTTCTGTTGCAATATCGAGTTCTTCTAAGCTATCTGGGATGCTGAGATGATGAAACTGATCAGGAAGATTATTGATAAAGCAATCTTTCGTGGCAGAAGTGATAGGTCTAACATATTTATAACACGGAGTCGGCTTTGCAGCCTTGGCTAAATGTAATTTACATGAGACTAGATAATGATCTGAGATGTCGTCGCTCTGCTGCAGAATTTCAACAGCATCAACATTGATTCCATGTGATAATATTAGATCTAGAGTATGATTACGACAATGAGTATGTCCTGACACGTGTTGTCTAACTCCAATAGAGTTAAGAATGTCTTTAAATGCCAATCCTATTGCATCTTTTCCATTATCTACATGTATATTAAAATCGCCAACAATTAGGACTTTATCTGCAGTCAATACTAATTCTGATAGAAAGTCAGCAAATTCTTTGATAAAATCTTTATGGTGCCCTGGTGGCCTGTATACAGTTGCCAGCAGAATTCTCAAACTTGATTTATCGTTTACATTATATATTTTTACATTAAGCACCAACACTTCAAAAGAAGTATATTTAAAACTAGATTTTTTAGTGGTTTTGAAAATATTACTATAAATTACAGCAACACCTCCCCCTTTGCCTTTCAGGCGAGGTTCATGTTTATAACAGTAATCATGGGGGGTGGACTCATTTAAAGTAATGTAATCGTCTGGTTTTAGCCAGGTTTCTGTCATACACAGCACATCTAGGTTATAATCTGAAATCATATCATTAACTATGAGCGCTTTTGAAGTAAGGGATCGAATATTCAGCAACCCAAGCTTTATCGTTTGCTCATCTGTATTATATCTATTTTTTATTTGTTGAATATCAATTACATTTTTAACCTTAGACCGGTTTGGACGTTTTTTGGATTTCCAAATTTGGGGAACAGACACAGTCTCTATATGATGATATCTAGGTGAAAGAGGCTCTATGTGATGGGATTTATCTGACCTTGGTGACGCGAGGCCGCTAGCAGACGGTCGGTTTAGCCAGTTTGTCTGCTTCCTGACCTGAGCCCCAGATTGTCATGTTTTGTCTCTAAGACTATGAGCCAAATTACTAGAGAGAAGAGCAGCACCATCCCAGGAGGGATGAATACCATCTCTTTTCAACAGGCCAGGTTTGCCCCAAAAACTTTTCCAATTGTCTATGAATTCTATATTATTTTGCGGACACCACTTAGACAGCCAGCCATTGAGTGATGACAATCTGCTAACTATCTCATCACTCCTTCGAACAGGAAGGGGGCCAGAGCAAATTACAGTGCCTGACATCGTACTTGCGAGTTCAAACACCTCTTTAATGTTAATTTTGGTGATCTCCGACTGGCGGAGTCGAACATCATTAGTGCCGACGTGAATAATAATCTTAGAGAATTTATGATTAGCATTAGCCAGCACTTTTAAATTTGCTTTGATGTCAGGCGCTCTGGCTCCCGGCAAACATGTGACTATGCTGGCTGGTGTCTCTATTTTCACGTTCCGTGTAATAGAATCGCCAATTACCAGGGCACAATCAACAGAATTCTCAGTGGGTGTTTCACTGAGTGGGGCAAATCGATTTGTTGTGGTAATCGGAACGGAAGAGTGTTTTTTTGATCCGCGACTAGAGCGATCCCTCACTGTCACCCATCTGCCTGGCTGCACAGGCAATAATTCAGCCGAAACCGAATCATGTAAAGGGTTTACTATGCTAGGCGCATCCAAAATAGTATCTAAAGCTCTAGCACACTTACTATCCTCAATTAAAGTTTGGATGCGTGTCTCTAGTTCTGAAATCTTCTCCGTCAGCCTGACTGTTTCCTTGCATTTATCACATATAAACCCTATATTGCCGACGGGGAAGGCTATGCTAAACATGTAACATGAAGTGCAGGTGACAATAACAGGACAAGACATTACTCACCGTGTTTGTTGACTGATTCTTACTCACCTGGGCTTTTTATGAACTCAGAGGCGCGGGCGCGCGAGAGAAAAATAAATAAATAACTGAGCGCACGGGTGGCAACTGACCAAAACAACTGACCAAAATATGGATCTAGCAGGAAGTGAAAGAAATAGTGAAGACCACTGACTTAGATTCATCCTGGAGTGAGAGAAAACATATTAAAAACAACTTAAAGTCTGTTTTTATAGAACGGTGTATATATTTAAATTAGTCGATTAGGAATTGTAATGTCTTTTAGATATGGGTGTTTTGCGTTTGTGTATTATGTTGTGTTATGTACTACTTTGTAATTTTTGTCTTGTGCTGCCTATCTTGAGCAGGACTCGCTGGTAGAAGAGATATTGTATCTCAATGCTTCATGGTTAAATACATGAAAAACAAAAAACAAAAACAACAACTGCAGTTTCTGCTTCACTCTGCATCACTCTCATACTGTGATCTGAAATACCAACAATAAAACATCCCAGTGCTGCCATAATATCAGCACTAACTCTTATTTCATATCACATAAATTACTACCGATAAATGTATATTTTTAAAGTCTTTAGAAAGTTTGCTAAACATTGATATTGTGTAGTTTGTGATCCTCCATCAGCAGCTGCAGTTTCTCTCAGCTGTATCAGTGCAGTCACTGTGACGTCTGACTGACAGAGGTTTTTGTACGACTCTTTATCACTGTGTGAACACATACTGACTGTTTGGATAGTGAAAACTCTGACAGTAATAATCTCCTGTATCTTCAGTCTGGACTCCACTGATGGTCAGAGTAAAATCACTGCCAGATCCACTGCCACTGAATCTAGATGGAGTTCCAGTATAACGGGTTGTTGCATAATATATGAGGAGTTTAGGAGCTTCTCCAGGTTTCTGTGAGTACCAGGCTAAACAACCACTATACACATCACTGCTGGTTTTACAGTTTATTCTGACTTCTTCTCCTGGTTGAACTGCTGATATTGATGGACTCTGAGTTACAGTGATCTGTCCTCTACACTCTGAAAGAAAACACAAACAAAAATGAAAATTATATATATGATGATATATATACAGTATATGATAAATATATACATTTTACATTTGAAGAGAATTCATACTTATTGTAAAAACGGTATTACACAAACCTTGAGCAAACAGTGTGAGAGTCCAGATGAAGATGATGATGTTGTTCATTGTTGTAGTTTAGTCTTGTGTGATGATGAAGAGTGTGTTGTGTTCTGCTCTCAGTCATGAAGTGTTAAACTCACAGCACTATAAACACTCTCAGAGCACTGAAGCATGTGCTGACAATGCAAAGAAGTGGGCAGGATTTACAACAGCTTGTGCTGAGAACAAACTCATATACACTAGAGTTACACAATCATGACTTTATTTAGTATGTTTATTGTGACTCCTGAGACACTGAGGATGTGCAGATGAACGACCATCTCTGTGTCCATATTCAGTCATGTGACCATCATCACTGCTACACTTCCACTAGATGAAGCGCCATCACTAAAGTAAGATCATGAATCATGAGTGTGTTCAGAAAGTATCAGGACTGATTGTGAATCTCTAATCAGAGTTCATGGTGTCACTCCATCTATCATGAAGCCTCATGTGTGTCTGAAATCATCAGATGGAGAAGAAACAGGCTGTTAAAGATGGACACATATTAGAGCTTGTTCACATTTCATGATCTTGTGTGGAGATTCATAACCAGCCAGATACTTTTATAACACACCTTGAATATGAAAACATGCTTGACTGTGTAGAACATGCAAAACACCTTTTATATCTTCATTGTCACACTTTCTATTGACTTTGGCTATAATATTCAATAAACTCATTATTTGAACAGATTCTCACTGAAGATTGAAGTGTGAAGCTGCAGGTTTTTCTGTCAATCATGATGATTGATCTGCATATGAAGAACAGAAGCATCATTATGAGAAACGTCTTTGGTTACGTATGTAACCCTCGTTCCCTGAGTAGGGAACGGAGACGTTACGTCGGATGACGACGAAATGGGGTTTCCCTTAGAAAGCCTATCAACTTCGAGTATTACAAAACGAGGCAATGGCAAAGAAATGCCATGGGTCTGCGGAATTTGCATAGCGTATCTCCGCCCTACCTCGTGGGTATAAAAGGAGGACGCCGGCAACATGCAGATATGTTTCTTCGTCGAGGAGCCAAGACTGAGCTCAGGCGATCCCCGCGGTACAGCGGAAAGTGGCAGGCAGACGTAACGTCTCCGTTCCCTACTCAGGGAACGAGGGTTACATACGTAACCAAAGACGTTCCCTTTCGTTGTCACTCCGAGTTACGTCGGATGACGACGAAATGGGGTTACCAGTCTAATCACGCCACCTTCTCAGCTGTCTTCCAGTGCCCTGTGTAAATCGAGATCCCTGTCATAGACTGGACGAAGGACTCCATTTATCACAGGAATACCAAGGTACACTGGGAAGCATATCCCAAGCTGGGGGAAGTATGCAATTAATGCCAACCCGGAGGGGGGGGAACTTAGAGAATACACATATGACCCGAAGGAAACATATGGAGAACACTGGGGTGTCCAGCCGCAGGTGGAATATTTCAACCCCAGGGGTGGCAAGGTGGCTTGCCAAGGGAAAGACACATGCTCAGAGAGGCTTACAGTGGAAATACACATGTGGGGGTCGCTCAGGGGAGGGACCATGCACACGGGAGGCACCTAGCCGACGCGCAGGCAATAGACACTGGCGCCGACGTCAGGAGTGCTGGAGGAACTCAGGGCTTTCGGGGAAGCTCACCTGAGGAGAATATCGCACGTATCCAGTCCGTGGAGTGGAATGGTGAGCAAGCGAAGACACCTGAGCGGTCCGGTACTAGCTGGTTGAAGCGAGTACACGAGAGGACAGTGGCTCCACTCGGAGATTATAGAATCTGGCGGATGTGTTAGGTGTTGCCCAGCCTGCAGCTCTGCAGATGTCTGTTAGCGAGGCGCCATGCGCTAGAGCCCAAGAGGACGCCACACTCCGGGTGGAGTGGGCAGTCACACCAAGGGGGCACGGTCGACCTTGCTGCTGGTATGCCAAAGCAATGGCGTCCACTATCCAGTGAGACAACCTTTGCTTGGAGAGAGCCTTTCCCTTCAGCTTCCCACCATAACAGACAAAGAGCTGGTCTGAGGTCCTGAAACACTGCGTTCTGTCTACATAGGCGCGGAGAGCGCGTACTGGACAGAGCAGAGCCCTGGGTCTGCCTCCTCCGGGGGCAGCGCTTGCAGGTTCACCACCTGGTCCCAGAAGGGAGTGGTGGGAACCTTGGGCACGTATCCAGGCTGGGGTCTCAGGATCACGTGAGAGTAAGCCGGCCCGAATTCCAGGCACGCTTCGTCAACGGAGAATGCGTGCAGGTCCCCTACCCTCTTGATGGAGGCCAGTGCAACCAGGAGCGCTGTCTTCCTTGACAGGAACTTAAGCTCGACTGATTGCAGAGGCTCAAAGGGAGCACTCTGCAGGGCAGTTAGAACCACTGAGAGGTCCCAAGAGGGAACGAGAGGAGGGCGAGGAGGATTTAGTCTCCTCGCTCGTCTCAGGAATCTGATGACCAGGTCGTGCTTCCCCACCGACTTACCTTCGATGAGGTCATGGTGTGCGGCAATAGCGGCAACATAGACCTTCAGGGTGGAGGGAGACAGCCTTCGCTACAACCCATGTTGAAGGAAGGAAAGCACAACGCTGATCGAGCATCTCCGGGGGTCTTCTCGGTGAGAAGAGCACCAGTTGACGAAGAGGTTCCACTTCAACGCATAGACGTGTCTCGTGGACAACGCTCTAGCGGAAGTGAAGGTAGCCACCACCGCTGGTGGTAGGGTACTCAACCCTGCCTCGAGCCGTCCAAGAGCCACATGTGGAGGCTCCAGAGATCGGGACGAGGGTGCCACAGGGTGCGGCCCGGCGGCCAGCTGTGCGCCAGTGCATCCGTGCCGAGCGTGCCCTCGGTCAGGGAATAATACAGGGCGCAATGGGTCGAGTCGTGAGAGGCAAACAGATCCATCTGTGCGTCCCCGAACTGGTCCCAAATCAGCTGAACCGACTGGGGATGGAGTCGCCATTCTCCAGGGAGGGGCTGAAGCCGTGAGAGCTCGTCGGCTGCACAGTTCAGAGCTCCGGGAATGAAAATGGCTCGAAGCGACCTCAGATGCTTCTGACTCCATAGGAAGAGTTGGCGAGCGAGTTGTGACATACGGCGGGAGCGTAGACCACCTTGACGGTTGATGTACGCTACATAGACTGTAAAAAAATATGGACGTAGTGTCCGTGACGTCACCCGTAGGTTTCTGAAGAGCGTTTTTGAAGCCTAAAGTGGGCGGGGCCAACGGTCGCCATCTTGGCAGCGCGTCATCTCTTGTCACTCCCGGATAAAAGAAAATGGGCAAAGAGGCGGGACGTGGGTGGATCTGAGGTGCTAATGCTATGCTACTGGCCTTGCGCTAAAGTGACAGCTGAATGTAGAAGTAAAGCCAATAGTTAAAGTTCATATTCTTGCCCTTCGAAATACTGTAATAATTAAAAGACGTAACTAAAAGTGAGACTATGTGTATCGTGATGCATCATTATTCTGCTAGTTAAAAATGTATTATCATGCAGTAACTTACAATATTGCTCATAGCTTGTACGTGTGACAGTGATTCATGCAGTCAGCGCGGTATCGCACGTCAAGTTCGTAAAGAGCTTTATTCAGTTCAGTCGATTTTAAAATCTGATTTTGGCCGCCTCTCAATTTCTCAAATGGGTTAAACCAAAAATATTACCTCAGAAGTTCAAGTAAATGCACTAGAAATCCGCGCTCATTCAAGGGTGTGCATCTATTGCATGGACGGAGAGAAAGCACTGACACCTGCAGGATTTCATCTCACGGTACTTTTTATTTAACACTTAAAAGTTAAATAAGCATATCTGTTCCGTGAGAGCAACGGTACCGCATAACGAGTGTAGCCTGTATACTCCAAAAAGCAAAGAAATTGTCAGACATCCATTAGTGCATGCGAGGAAAACAACTGGAAATACAGCGCTGGTTGTTCTCTCCATACTCTACAACGACGGAATCCAACGGCGTGGGCAAAGGTATAATGCGTGTATTAAATTGTATGAAATAATCCCGAAAAAAGCACAAACACTGCAGAGATGGCAAGTACAGCAGCTGCTGGAATTAGCTGAGGGTGACGTTAACAGATAGACAAACGTCGGCTAGCAGTTACAGCAGCCTCAATCCACCAGTCACTCAAGTGGCCACGCCCTTAATTATGCAGAACTTTAAGGCTTAATATAATTTAAACGGATGAGTTGTAAAAAAATTCACCCCCCTCACAGTTGTCATGAAGGGCAAAATTAGCTGTATAGACCAAAACAACTTAAGGCACCAGGCTGTAAACATATTTTTTTCGGCTGTAAAGTTAGGCATTTTAACATGGGAGAGATACAGATTTGGCTCACTTTTGCAGTCAGCCTCAAGCAGCCAGGCAATGAATTGCAGTTTAATTCACTTCCGTGTTGGTTTCAAGAGGGAGACGGGGAGGTTGCCGCTTGGTACGCTACAGTAGCGGTATTGTCTGATCGGACTAGTACGTGTTGACCCCTGAGCAACGCCCGGAAGCGGTGCAGGGCAAGGCGTACTGCCAACAACTCGAGGCAATTGACATGCCATAGCCGCTGGGGTCCTGTCCAGGAGCCCGCAGCAGCATGTCCATTGCACATGGCGCCCCAGCCCGTGGTGGAGGCATCTGTTGAGACAACAACATGCCGGGAAGCTCGTTCCAGGGGGACACCCGCCCTGAGAAAACTGAGGTTCGACCACGGGGTGAAGAACTGACGGCAGGTAGGAGTAACTGGTACTCGGAGCGTGCCTTGTTGCCATGCCCACCTCGGGACTCGGTCGCGAAGCCAAAGCTGAAGCGGTCTCATATGAAGCAATCCGAGCGGCGTCGCCGCGGCTGCAGATGCCATATGCCTGAAAAAGTTTCAGTGGAACCGCACTCTTGCCCTCGAATTGTCTCAGGCAAGTCAGTAGTGACTGAGCGCGCTCGCTCGTAAGCTGTGCCTTTTACATGGCGACCGAGTCGATGTCCATACCGAGAAAAGAGATCCTCTGCACGGGGCAAAGTTTGCTCTTCTCCCAGTTGACCCGAAGGCCCAGACAAGCTAGGTGCCGGAGCACTAGATCCCTGTGTTCGCAAACCTGATCTCGAGAGTGAGCTAGATCAGCCAGTCGTCGATATAACTCAGGATGCGAACCCCGTGTTCCCGAAGGGGAACAAGGGCAACCTCGACGACCTTCGTGAAGATGCGAGGAGACAGGGCTAGCCCGAAAGGGAGAACCGCGTACTGGTATGCCTCCCCCTCGAAAGCAAACCGTAGGAACGGTCTGTGTCGAGGAAGAATGGAGACATGAAAGTAGGCGTCCTTCAGGTCGATCGCTGCAAACCAATCCTGGGGCCGTATGCATTCGAAAACGCGTTTGGCGGTGAGCATCTTGAACGGCATCCTGTGAAGGGAGCGGTTCAGCACGCGCAAGTCCAGGATTGGCTGTAACCCACCGGTTTTCTTGGGTACAATGAAGTAGGGGCTGTAGAAGCCGGACCTCATCTCGGCTGGAGGGACAGTCTCGATTGCACCCTTCGCCAGCAGGGTGGCAATCTCTGCTCTCATGATGGGGGCATTGCCACCGACCAAAGTGGAGCGGACTCCCTTGAAGCGGGGAGGAGACCGTGCGAACTGAATCGCATAGCCGAGCCTGACGGTCCGCGCGATCCAGCGGGACAGACGGGGAAGCTCAAGCCAGGCTCCCAGGAACTGAACCAGCGGGATCATGCGAACCACAGGCGTCCCCCCGGAGGGGCAGCGAAGCGGAGTAACTGGCCCAGACGTGGACGGCATAGTGGCCCGGTGTGAGGGCACAGTTAGCAACCGCGCCCTGGCAGAGGGGGCCAGGGGAGGACCAGGCTGGTTGTCCCGCGGGGGCCTGCTCTGCCAGGGGTCTGGCGACAGAGGGGGACAGGGGCGAAGCGGTCCGTGGACGGCACGCCGTGTCAACCACCTCTGGGACAGAGGGGGACGAGGAGAGCACGGCTTGTGGGCGGCGCTCTGTGTCGTCCGAGAACTCTGTGTGCTCAGAGACGGGAGAGTCAGTTCTTTGGAGAATAAGGATTCTTCCCCGGCCCTCCACCGGGGAAAGGAGTGGTCCTGCTACCAACTCCTGGAAACAACTGAGTCCCATCTCTGAGGAGCCCATCTCAAGAGCGCCGCTTAACCCAGCGTGTAGCGGGGGGCGGGGCTGGAGAGGGCTGTGGCGTCCGCCCGCGGCCTCCAGAGCCGCCCGATTTGAACGGGCGGTGTGGGAGCCGCGGGGGGGCGCCCTCGGCGGTGGGCAGACCGAGGGATCTGAGCGGACGGCGGGGCCGTCGGGACAGAATCAACGTCAGTCTGCTCATGGGCGGCTGAGAGCTGTTGGGCAAGCCCTCAACCGCACCGCCGAAGAGGCCGACCTGGGATATGGGAATGTCGGACAGACGGGTCCACGCGACATCCAGCACATCAGACAGGTTCAGCCACAGAATGGTGAGCATCACCTGACCCAGGGAGCGTACAGCCACTTTCGTCGCTCGGAGAGCAAGGTCAGTGGCGGCGCGCAGCTCAGTGAAGAGCCCTGGGTCAGTCCCGCCCTCGTGCAGGTCCATGAGCATCTGGGTCAGGTAGACCAGCAGAATGACCATGGCATGCAGTGAGGCGGCTGCCAGTCCCGTGGCGCTATAGGATCTCGCCACAAGCGTAGACGAAAAACTACAGGCCACGGACGGGTGCTTAGGATTGCGCCGAGAAGAAGCACTCTGAGGACACATAGCATCGCAACAGAGCGTTCAGCCGGGGGAACCCCAGTGTACCCATGGGCAGCGGCCCCATCGAGGGGAGGAAAGGCGGATGAGATCAGCGAGCGGTCCCGAGAAGACAAGGGGGTCTTCTAGGACTTCGAGATCTCATCATGCACGTCCGGGAAGAAAGGTATTGGGGTTTGCCGTGGACGAGGGTCGGCGGCCTTACCCAAAAACCAATCGTCCCGGGAAAGCATGGCCGTCATCTCCGGATCAGACTCAGGCACAGCCGTATGCACCAGAAGGTGGCAGCTGTGACGAGTCGTCACTTCCAGGAAAATCAAACCCACCTAGTGAAGCTGCTACAAACATAATATCATCCTCTGTAGCTTCAAATGAAACACACGGGCCACCAGAGGGTAGACCCGTGGGAATCACCTGTTCACTAGCGGGCACCGTCATTGAAGAGGGGGGCTGGGGTCGCGGACACACAGTCGGCGCCTTGTTCCAGACCGTAACCCTCAGGTCACCCTGGCCACCAGCCGAAGATCGGGGGGTGGATGAGGGGACTCTCACTCATGTGAGTTCACCGAGTCTCGACCTTAATGACGCGATGGTCATGTTCCCACGGAGAAAACATGAGTCATCCACGAGCGCTGCTCTAGCATGATAAGCCCAAACATACTAGACAATGCTCGTGCCCATCAGAGTCCGATACCAAGCTGCCGCATCATTCATTTCTTTTTTTAAATGCACGGGCGAGCCGTCTTTAAAAAGACGTGCCGCGTGCGAGCTCTTTTAGTGAGAGAAAACTCAAGTGTTGAAGCACCCGGGGAGACACGCACCGACTGGCAGACCACTGCAACAGATCAGCAGGAAGCACGCGCTCGCCGTAGATCGCCGTCACACCAACACTCGAGGTACTCGTTTGTGAAGCTGACAATTGAGAGATGGCTTGTGGAGAGAAGAATAAACTTGGCTCCGAAGCGAAAACATATCTGCATGTTGCCGGCGTCCTCCTTTTATACCCACGAGGTAGGGCGGAGATACGCTATGCAAATTCCGCAGACCCATGGCATTTCTTTGCCATTGGCTCGTTTTGTAATACTCGAAGTTGATAGGGTTTCTAAGCGAAACCCCATTTCGTCGTCATCCGACGTAACTCGGAGTGACAACGAAAGGGAACTCCACAACATCATCCATGATCAAAGAGGTCAAAGGTCACCTCAGAGGTCACAGCTCATCAAATATATTTCTTTAAACAGTGTTATATCAGAAAGCATTTAGTCAAATCTGAATGAGTGAGTGTTGAGAAGAGCTGAGGATCTTCTAATATCAGTGTGTTGAAGTGTTGTTTCTCTCTCTCTGCTGGAGTGTGTGTTCACTCGAGTGGAATAGAGGTTTTTGTACGAGCGTTTCATTAGATTGTATCACTGTGGTGGACATTCGGTGGAGGAACTAAACTGGTGATCGGTAAGTCTGTCTATTTAATCACATAATAAAAAAATACAATTTAGATTTCAGA